>JABCPV010000438.1:0-21942 GCA_016584345.1 Suillus ampliporus | reverse complement strand
ACGTCCACACAAGTAAGACTGCATTACAGACCTGTCCTTGCTGTCGCCATAACTCGAGTAAATAGGTCCGGAATTGAACTGATCTTTGAAAGTGTGAAAAGTAGTTCATGAGATACCAGGAGAGTACATACAAGCATCTGTACAGCATCAACAGTGTTCTCCTCACCTTGTTTTGCAGCAACAGGGACACTGCATGCAAAAACTCTCCGAATCAACACTGAAGTCCAGCAATGTACTTGTATTGTGCATCTTGAGGGTCCATGAGGTGAAACCCAGAAGCTAGAGGCTCGACCGATGCAATCATTTCAAGCATCTCATTACTGCAGACAGGTTAGACAGACACCTCATGCCATGGCTGCCAACATGATGTACATAATGTCACTCGTGGTGAGCATGGATTGCATCATGTCTGGTGATATAATCTCCTTAAAGTGTTGGAATTCCGGTGAACACTTCTTGGACAAAACTACTCCGAGGCATCAATTTAATGTCGATTAATTACTTGCTGTAAATGCACCAACAAAAAGTCATTCCTCTAAATGGCATCTTCAGGACGCTTTGCTTCTTATCAGCATAAGTTTAAAAGATGCTACACCAAACCTACAAGTTTCAAGCAACAAGTCGAGGCGAGTCATTGCAGGTTCGACTAACTCGCAGAACAGTTGAAGCGCCAAAGTCAATCTCTTCAGTACTTGGGACATGCCATGTGATCTACAGTGCTGAGCATTTGACCCTTGCAACTACCAAATATTACGCACCTTGACCTCATCAGGCTCAAATAACTTGCCCAGTATAAGTGATGGTTTCTGAAAATCTGCAGGTACTTAGTCAACACATCTTCAAAAGATGAGCTGCGAACCTTCATCGTTCCATTGTTTGGGGTTGACAAACTTGTTTTAAAGTTGGGTAGGTATGCGTGAGTATGATCAATGCACCGGAGAGTAGCTTTCTGCTCCAAGTGTATCCACATTTCGAGAAAGTTTTATTGCATAGCAGAGTCAGCAATGACAAGAGGGTCGCCCTTATGCTTGAGAAGCTAAAATGACATTAGCTCACGCTCAAGTAGCTGGAATATAATCACTAACCACTGATGTATGTCCCTCCTGACACCTTCATGCTGAGGACGAATGCAATTGGAGGCTCGTTACCCCAGCGCAGACTCTAGTTCATAGGGTTTCTTCGACTCCTTCTAAGGCCTTTTCCGTTGCCTTTTTTCATCAGAAGTGAATTCCTTTTCTGGCCAACGAAAATCATGGTCACTTCCTTTCCCTTGAGAATTTCCAAGGAGTGTATTGTGACTTTCCTCTTCTTGATAGGCCAGGGAAGGGCTATGCCTTTCCAAGCATAGTCGTACAGCAGTCTACCTTCCATCTTGAGCGCAGAGAAACTGGCAAGCAGGATATGAAATCAGAAAGGCACAAGGAAATTGGATATTATAATTTACATTGAGGCGTTTGGTATATCTCCCCTCTGAATTTGCTTAACGTGGACTCCATGGCTTACCGGGTGACATGTCTCCAGGGCACAATGCATACTCGACTACCTTTGCTATCATAGGTATCAGTTTCACATCCCAAAAGCGCTGTTGTGCAGTATTCCTGATATCTTGGTGAAACCTCGACATTCTATTCATTGATAATACAAGAAAAAAGTACCTTCACGCAATCCAAGAACTCGTTGAGACGTTTGGTGCCTTTTCCGATGCCTATGACTGGACAACAAGGATGAGATACTCCAGGGTCTACGGCACCGGGAAGATGACCATACCCAGAACACCATCAAAAAGAGGATCAAGCGTCCCCCCTTGTCCTATCTTCACTATCTCTTGTGTGCACTTCCCCCTAGTGGGAATTTTACCTTTACTGCATTTTTCCAATTTGTCTGCTTCCACAAACAAATGCGAGTTGCCAACCAATTGCATGATATCATTGATGACAGACATCAATGTCAGTCCAGAAGGTTTTGTGAGAGCAAAGAGCCCAGACAGAGGCAGCTGTGCCAACATAACTTTTGGCATCTCAAAGTAGAGACCTTTTGTCTGTTGTTGTTTGTCTGAGTGTGCAACTGACTCGGAGGAGTATTTAACAAATGAATCTGATCGCTGGAGAGATAGTATTCCGACAATGATAGGTCTTTGTGGCACTTTGTTTGTACACTACCATTTGCAGTACATAGCGTGGAGTTTAAAACCACATTGCACTTATCAGTATGATCTAATCAAGAAGACTCCCTTTGATCAACAGAACACATGGGGTCTCATATGCCCATCCTGTGATGGCTGCATTAACATAGATATTCAACGAGACATTACTTTTGTGTTGAAAGGCCAGTTCTTCACTCTTTCAGCACATTATGGACGCAAAGGATGCTCAAAGGCCATTTGAGTACACGTACTACTTCAAGGTATCACATTGTCACATCATATCTTGACGCTCACTGACAAAATCTGGTGTTGAACCGAGGTGGATCGAACTGCCTCAAATTTCGAATAGATGCAAGGTCACCTTGCTTTGACAGCAACATTACCTTGCGTAAGCCCAGTATATAAATAACTAGTGCACCAAACTGACAGGCCTGTCTCCAGCCTTATATTCCCAACAATGCTCATTGAGGGCCTTCTCAACCAGCTACCCCCAGCGTCTCTTGTAGTAGCGTTTAATCCATATAAACCCGATAATGGTCCTCTCAAGAGACCTGGATATTTGACTCCGTACAGTATAGCTCCTGCTTCTCATGGAGTTGCTGCAGAGTTGCCTGGTGATTACAGTGTCAATCAAGTGATGCTTGTATGGTCGAGTATCTCCTTGCAATGCAGCCGGGGTATCTGACACACTTGCAGATACATAGACATGGCTCTTGTGGAGCTGAATTTGAGTTGGATCTGATTAACTCCCTTGTCCAAACGTTGAGAGATGATGCTATCCAGCATGCTCATCTGCCTAAGAACCTCCGTTTCCTCAAGAAGGGATATGAATCACACTTCAAGCCAGGAAAGCTGACCATCATTGGGTGTCAGCAGCTCTTTAACCAGGGCGTGGAGTGCACTTATCCCGTCTCTTTCCTTTTGTCAAATTGCACTAATGTGCCATTTAGATTTGGGTTGAACCATCCGAACTTGGACATGGAACACTGCTATCCAGCAATGTACCAAGAGTGATTGACTCTATGTACTTTTTTGGTCTGGGATGTTTTGGTCGCAAACTTGAGAACAAGAAGCTACTTACATTTCATCAAATGCCCGATCCAGTTTCTTGGATCACTCCTTGGACTATGTGTCCCAGTGACTGGCATTACACATTGAAGGCACGTACTCAGCCTTTTGGACTTCGAACAACAACATATTAGTTACTCAGGCGGCAAAGGGATGGAGTGACATATACCTCCCTGAAATCACTGCGTGCTTGAATAAGCTCCTTCCTGACATTGACCTCACTGATGATGACATGCACAGAGATTCATATACATGCGCATATGACCTAGCTGCCCAGGATGGAGTCATCATGGTGTGACATTTTCCACGCAGATGGACTCACAAATTTCGAGTAAGGGTATCTAATGCCATAATGGTGCAACACTAGTACTGACATATCATACTTAGGTATGAATTGGATCTCGGGATGGACGTAGGCATCGGATACCTGGTACCCAATGACTCTGCACGTGTCATGGGAAGTGTTTTTGTCAACAAACTCATCGAAAGGTAGGTTTTGATGCTGGTCAAGATATCTCTCATGCAAACACATTCCAGGTTCACCGACACTAGTGAGAAGGTGCCATTCCTCTATCTCGAATTCGGATGTGATGCTACCATCCTGGTTGCAATAGCTGCAATGGATCTCAATAGGTACACTTCTGTGTGGACAGTATCATCTCTGTTTTATATTCTCACTTGTAGGGATGATCCGCCTGTCTTCACAAGAACCACCCTGGCACCGAAAGCTCCGAATCTCGTATCAAACTCCCTTTGCAGCCAACATGGTCTGGGAAAGGTTCACTTGCAAGGAGTCATGGGTCTTCCATCGTCAGGGCTGCAGTCTGATCACTCATTACCTTCAAGATTCGATGGACCGCAGATTTGACTCATACTCAACGACAAAGCATATCCCTTGCGGACTTGCGCAGAAACCAAAGAAGACCAGCAATACAGCACTTGCTCACTGGATGCATTCATATGAGTCAATCAATTTAGCACCAACATCAAGTTCGGTGATGATACGTGGCAAGCAGCCTGCAGTACCACACAGAGGTTTTGCATGTCCAAGGATAGTACATGTTTCGGTCCTTTAATTACCACCAGTCCTTGGTACACTTACTCCAGTATAAACTATCTATGCTATGGACTAATGACATGAAATTTCATCTTCCTGCACCTGATTGACCATGAGGTTGTTTTGTAATTCCTTTGAGTGAAATTTGATACTTCACTGAAATGAAGGAAATCAACATAAGACACTGACAGTTAAATGTCGTATGGGCAGCCATGGGGATCTTGGGCAGACTGCCTTAACTTGACCAGTGTCTCCACCTGCAGTGATGGCAAAATCATTGATGCTGTGGCTCAACTAGAGTCGAAAGTGTGACAACTTACCAGCAGTGAATATATATCGTGCGTTGCCTTCAATTGACAACTAATCAATACAATTTATTTCATGGAAATGTATACCGTAATACAAGTGTGGTTAGGGGGGGATGCAGCATTATGATAAGTATTTAGGTCAATTAGATCAAGGGTGGAACGCAAGCCAGACTTCCATGGCTAGATATTTCTGCTCATCCACGATCCCTTGCAGATGCATCTTGCCGCCCACATCTTTTCCCAAGTCTTCCATCTGGGAGATGAATGTCCCGCAACCATTACCTCTCCTCCGACCTGGGAGCGTCTCCCACACCTAAGGCAAAGAAGCCGAGTATTTTGTTTCAAAAGTACACCCTTTGTCACCACATCCATTTTTGGATTGTCTCCTGGAGGACGATCTGATGCAGACAGATTTGCAAAGCTGTCAACAAGATCAGATGACTTGATGAATAAACGGAGCTTGTCTATTGCAGATGAGGTTGTGAGCAACTGGATGATCCTCTTCAGTTGTTCATATTGCGCGGGCACAGGATGTCCCTCAGCAAACGAAGCCATGGCTTCTTCCGCTGAATGAGGAGTTCAAGCATTCAACAATGACTACAGTGGAGCTGATACACACACTTGGAATTGCACTCACTTCTGAGATCATGGTGTTGAGGATGTCTTTGAGGACTCTTAGGTCCAAGCCTGAGAAACTGACGAGGTCCAGCATGATATCCCTCATGAACGGGGAGTTCTCTCATTTTGCCATCATTGAGGCCAAATATTGGTGAAAACGGTTGACATGAAAAATTACTGTCATAAGATTCATGAGAGCAAGTGGATGGACTAGATGGAGAAGTATCGGCACATCAAATGACACTGAATATGTGGGATGGTCAAAAAATGTCATGGATGGGTGAATTAAGCCCTCACAGTTGTGCAAAAATGGGTTATCATCCATAGGTTCCTCCTTCAGCCTTACTTCATTAAGGTTTAGGCTCATGTTTGGGGTCAGGTCAGCAAGGTCGGCGAGAAAGATGCATTCTTTCATGAGGTCTTCCAAAAAGACAACCACACATGTGGAGAGGCTGATTGACTGCCAGACAGGCTCTTTTTGAAAAATGAGAATAATCACTTTAAATGCTTGTTTAAACGGTCATGGGAACGCAACAGACTCACCCAGGTCATATCCTTCTGGCTCTTTGCAGTTTTCAAAAGCAGCAAGACAGGCAGCGACAGAACACATATTGAGAGCATTTTGTGAGAGCATCAAGTATTTCTCTTTCTCACCTTTGTTCTTCATCCAACATGCCCTAGCTCTGCTGCACATCAGGATGCACACATCAAAAAATATGAAAGATCGTCACCTGTAGATCTCGACAGCAGCTCCCATCACGTCGACCATCGAAAATGAGTTCGCGGTGCCATTGCGAGCATTCACTTCATAGGATGTCAAGGTCCCAAATAGCATATCGTGGAGCATCGAGGCTGGAGTGCTCGGCAAAGAAAGAATGCGAGAGATATCTGCTGTAGATTTTCGAGATTGAAGGGCAGTAGTCAAGGCTTGTGCAAGCGGCAACTGATGCAGGACATCTAAGGTGTGCAAGTATCAATGCAGGTGAATGATAACATTACTGACCTTTCGATCCTGAAGTGAGGCGTGCCCTTGGAAGAGTGTAAACAGAGGTCTGGAGCATTGAAACTGCACAGGCATGTAATTTGTTAGGCAATGTGAAAATGCTCAGAGGACCTGTCCCAAGAAATTTAATCATTATTCCACAAGCGTGAAAATTAGCTTACAATTGCTGCTCACTCTGTGAACAGGTGCAAGGATGTTTGAGTGACCCCAGTCTGGATCATCGGAGAGGTCGGGTCTTCTAACAGTCAGATCAAGATAACCAAAGTAAAAATCAAGGGCTTACAGTTGCAGGGCAAATATTTTGCCTACAGTTTCTTTTGGCTTGGTTTTGATTTGTGCCAACGACCCGCCTGGATCGGTCATTGCAACAAATACCATTGCTTTTCTCATTGCAACCGACAACGAGCACAGCAACTGTCAGAATGCGAGGAGAAACTGACCAATCTCTGATAAGCTGAGCGGCCTACTCACAGTCCAGTGAGAAATTCGCTCACAATGAACTAGGAATACTATTCCAAGGTGTTTTGCCATTTGGAGAAGTGACCCTGACTATCGAGTATGCAACTATGCGAAATTTTGGCAATGATGTGTCTTTTCAATTGACAATTGAGTAAAATGAGTGCCCAAACGATGTCACCAGGACTGTGAGTCAACTTACAGTCCTCGAAATCCAGAAATGATGTGACTAGATATGCTGTAATCAGTTCCAGCTGGCTACGTTGGGGTTGCTTATCCTTCATTGGCGATGTTTTGGGAGATGTGTCTGGTTTAGACCCAGGTGTCGAGACAAACACAAAGTTTGTCAGGCAAGGCCCGGGATGGTAGAGAGGTGGGAGGGGTGCGGTGGCAATGGCCGCATAAAGGTATTAGAAATCCACATTTCTATATTTTGCAGGACGTATACATGTACACACCATCGAAATGCAGTTTCACCTCACAAAGCTCGACCATATGCTCCTCTTCATAAGTGTTCCAATCCAATAATGGTGGATGCTCATCCAATTGATTATCTGCAGGTATATCGAGAGAAATTCCGAGATCGAGCCTGTCTGATGCTGCTCTTAGGGTATCTGATAACGGATACTGTCGGGATCTCATGGCGATTAGAAATACATATTCTGGAAGACACGCAGTCTTAGATCAATGGAATCAATACCCAACATATACGCTCACCATTGAAAATGAATCCGAATGATGCTGCAACACATAACCTGGAAGTCTTGGGTCCACAGGGAGGATCCTGAGCAGTTTGGCTATAGTTCTCAGCAGCATAGCATGTCTGCACAAGGGAACACATCAAAGATCTTAAACCTAATACGTAAGTTCACAGATAGTAGACATTCAGTTGGTGAGCCTGGGTTATTGCGAGTAGGGTGGCGTTCGAAACAGGAGTAAGAGGTCTGCATTGATGCAAACGAGAGGTAGAATCATCTGGACATGTGACCCACTGGCATGACATTCAACGCTTGAATTGCTAAGAGAATGAGAATATCACCTCGTGCTCAGCCCCAATGAACACAGCACTGACTACACCAGCACCTTGTTCACAAGCCCAGTATTCTTTGATGTTCCACTTGTCAAGGCTGTATCCCCATTGCCACAAACACCCAACGCCATCACAGTGCTGTTCTGTGTGGGGTATAGGAATGAAATGACTGTGCTTCCCTCCTTCATGCCCTTGGCCTCTTCATCAATGGATGGTGGTTGCACTTTGAGCATAATATCTGTTCTATCAAAGAGCTCATCTTGAGATACAATAGCAGCCCCAGCTGCGACATATTCTTCATCCAGGAACTGAGCCTGCACACCAGCGTGTTTCTCAACAAGAACATTAGCAAAGCCTTTCTTTTTGAGAAGCGCGATATTCCGGGGCGTAAGAGATATCCTGTGCTCATCCGGAAAAATCTCCCGCGGCGCTCTGTCAGCGACACATAAGGGATGCCTGGTGTTAAGACGTGTGAAAGAGATGCCTCGTGTTAAGATGAAGGACAAACACATACCAGAAACCTTTGGTGCCTCTGAAGCCGCTTTTACTTCGTTTGCATTACGCTATGACCGGTGAAATGAGCGAAGCGCTGTAGAGAGATGCCATGATGAAGCCAGTTTGAATCTGAATATGTGAAATGGTACTAACATGAAGTGAGTGATCGGAGGCTGCTGCACCTTGAAGTGTAGACTTAGTGGCCGACAGCCTCGCTGCTGGCAGCCTGAAAGCCGGCATAGACATGGTCACAGTTGAGGCTTTGAAACTTGAAGACTGCAGGAAAGGCGTCAGACGGCATGTGTTACATAAAGCACCCATTAAATATTTTACGTACTAGGTTCATGATAATGGAGGTAAATAGAGATCATCATCGAAAAAAAAAGAGGCCCACAGCACTCTTCCCTCCTTTCACTTAGGTTGCAACCTGAGAGGTGCCACGTCTACTGTCAATTTTAGCTTTGAATCAAAGATCTACGTGCACAGAGCTCAGTGATATGGATACAAGCCTTGATTGTGACCAGTTGTATCGATTCGACCCCTGTTCAGCACTTCATGGAAAGCATGAGAATGAAAACATGAGCGCGTGTCAGGTGCTCAGCCCCACAAGTGAATGAAATTAGATTCAGTATCTTCTACTTCATGGCAAGGTGGCCTCCAATTCTCACAATGAAACGGAGGTCCGACCACCTTGACATCTGGTCTTCTAGACAGTCTATTGGATCGCACACTGTGACTGTTGGACAAAGAAGGTTCCTGGAAGAAGACTCATTGCGAGAAATTGGGCTTTGATAGTGGATCCACGGAGTACACTAGTCACATGTTGTCATGTCATGTCAACACCTACCTGTCTTGTTATCCCCAGTGTGGATCTTTCCCTCCAATTTTCCCAGGAGTCAAATCTTTGGTAAAATGTTTGCACATGTACACATAGCTGCCATCATTGAAGGTACATAACATAGAGAGTGGTCTGCACGTACATGGCTCTTCCAGCGCATACATACACAAGTGTTACCCGTCCGCTCAGTCTATGACTTATTCTTAGCGCACCATTTCACTAAACTCCTGTTCAAGACGCATGAGGTCTTGCGTATGTGTATGCTCCCATAAGGCCTTGGCTGCCGCAGGATCAATAGGCGGGAGGGGCCTTCGAGGGTGGCCACCATAGCTATATAATTTCTGGAGAAGGTATTTTGTTCCAGAAATCGAGGCCTTAGCAATGGTAGCGTCTGCATGCCCAACAATGCTTTGCAGTCGTTGCGCCTCGGGAAGGAGGGATGGATCAGCCATTGAGGCCTTGCATAACTCGAAGAGTTTTACAATAGCATGCTTAACATGAACACAAATTAGCAAAGGGAAATTTCATCGGCAACTGAGCACGTACAGGAGCAACATTTGCAAGACCAGTTATAGCACCATGCCCATTTGAATAAGCTGATGACAAAAGGAAGTCCCTGAATCCACCAAGGACAAGGAAAGGGGCGTTTTTGTTTGTCTGGGGATGGAGTGACGAGAACATCGGATCCAACATGGTAGCTGCCACATGGGTAAGCTTCCCGACATCTCCACAGCTAATGGACATGCTCAATGGACGCCTTGCATTCACAATTGACGAGGGACTCACATGAGTTTGACACTGCAGATATTCGGACACTCGATGGCGAGTTCAGTAATGAGGTCCGAGTCTAGATTGATGCCTCCACTGGCACTAGGGTCTAGAAGAACAATCAGGTACCTGCCATCAAAATATATATATAAAAAGACACTTACAATTGTAGATCGTGACCAGTATAGGGCTCTTAGAGCTAACTTCTTTTCAGAAGGCTTTCAGTGCTTTCTTGTTCCCAGAAAGTGCACCAGCAAAATAACTGCTGGCGATAGCAATGGTATAGTCTGCGCCAGCTGCAGCAGCTTCATTTGCTAGTTCTATTGACTCACGAGTGCTACCGGCACTGATGCCAGTGATTACCGGTACGTTCACTAATCCCGCATCAAGTGCCTTCCTTGCGGTCTTAATTAATGTGATCCGCTCTTCATGTGATAGATGGATGGCCTCGCCCATCAACCCAGCTAACAACACTCCCACTCCGACAGTCGTGATACGGATGACATGGCTCTCAAAAGAGGGGATATCTGAGAGACTGATCAACACTGTGCTATGCAACTCCAAAGCACCATTTGGATATGCAATGAGAAAGACTGACCGAGATCCTCAGACTTGGGAAGGAAAAAGGATGGAATGGGTGTAAAGATGCCAGGTTTCCAAGGGCGTATCGGGGATGCATCGACACCACTCATAATTATGATGAAAGAAGGTTTGTGAAGGAGACACAAAGAACTTGGGTTTCATAGCCCAGGGGTATATAAGGACCCTGGACTTCGCAATATGGTGGCAATCTCGTGTGTCAGGGTTGTGTGGCCCGAAGCTGGATGCTGTGGCCCCTTGCAGACCATTGGCAAATTTCAAGTGTCCATTAGGCCATCTTAGACACTTGTTAAAGAATATCAAGAACTGCAATAGAAAACATTTTAGATGAGTCAATGTGACTGGCATGTACAGCTAGGCAAACAGGGGGTTTTCGCTTAACTACTCACAATTCTTGCGGAGCCAGCCACATCTGACCTCATCCGCCTCGCTACCAGTTTAGATGAAAACCTGCATGCTAATGGAGTTCAATTGATTTGATATCATCCCTAGTCTGTTTTCTATCGGTGAGGTAAAGGTGTCAGTGGAGACAACTTTATGAGATACTTTTGCAATCTTTCACAGGCAGTGGAAGTCATATATGAGAAACCAATTTGGTGAAATATACGACCTAGCTGCACACAGATAAAAGCATCATATCGTGCTTGGCCTCAGGATCTTTACTGCTGCACAAAGTACTCATGAAAGTCACCTGAACCCCACGGTGCTGTGAATCCAACAACATGAGTGATCTCACATGTGACTGTATCTGATCCTCTGTTCCATTACCAAGAGCTTGCAATGTACCTGCAGGTAAAAACAAGGGTCAGAAGGTGCTCATCAGTTTGCAAGCATGCCAGGTACTGTTCCTAAGGTAAATGAAATGATGATGGCCATACTAACGGATTCCATCAAGAAAACCATGCCTCAAGGCGAAGGAGCCAAATTTGCACCTCATTTCACGCAAGCAGCCTAACAGTGCTGCGAACAATAGTAAACATTTCTCCCATCGACACTAGCAAAAACAGATGCCTTCACATCAATGCAAGAACATGAGGTTCATTTAAACTCCTACGAGTATCAAACTTCGAGTCGCATGAGGTGATAAGAACGACACACCAGGCATCATACTGAGGCGCAAGCTACTCAATTGGATTGCAACGGCCACTTTCACATCTCGCCTGAACTGTCCTATGTCGCCGTCAGGTGCATGGTGCTATAAATGTACGATAAGCTGTCTGCACGTCAGGTATAACATCAATCCCCAGAAATTTGCAGGGAAAAATGCTCCAAACAAGCGCCACCTAATAAAGAGAATGACAGGGGTAGCAAAGGGGCGTACTGTAACATCAAGAAGTCTTTTGAAGCTTGGGACCTTCGACGATTTCCAAGCAATTGATGACCTCTCGCTCCCATTGTGTCCAACCCTCTCCATCTGCATCACTCTTGGATTGAGGAGCCCAGGAAAATACATCCCAAGGAACACATCCTTTGTCTTCGGAGTCAGTAACCGGTTCTAGCGCGAAATGGCCTTGCTGAGATCGAGCCAGAGTTACGACATGGGCAGCTGATCCATCCAACAACATGACCAAGATCATGCACAATCAAGCATAGCCATCGCTGTTTAGGTGTTTGTTAGCGTATGCAAGGTACTCGGAAGAGAACTCACTTATAGACACAACCACAGAGAATAGCAAAATCTATATGTAAAAAGGATGTTAGCACTCAACACTGGTACAGTTATGACAAACACCTACTCAGAGTTGCATCCGACGGAAGCAGCAATGATGAAGATGTCATCCTCACTGAGCTAGCACCATGTTTTATTTCTGTATGGATGTTTACTGCACAGAAGGGTAAGAACTTGACTAGAGTCTTTGCGGGATGGGCATTTGCAATGCATTCCACCAACTGATGTATCGCATGGACAGCATTGGAACGAACATTTGTGCTTGCATAATTGAAAGTCATGTTGAGCACAAGTTCGAAAAGTGAATCGGATAGATGAACACATATTTGACTGCATGCACCAGTCACAGCGTCCACTACTTCGACTGAGAAACTGATCAGTCAATGGAAAACATCCATGTGGAATGAAGATACCTTCCGTAGTTCCTCCGGCTGATCCATTCACACTTGAGTTTCCAACTCCTCCCTGAGGTCGATCATGAGACAACTTTGACTCTGACAAAGAGCATTCGCGAGCTTTCTCAGCCATGCGAAGCTCGCTAGTGTGATCCTCATGCAAGCGCTCAAGCATTGCAGCAGCTTCAGCACCTTGCTTCTGCAAAGCATCTGTGTGGTTCTTGTGAAGTTTGGTGAGCACATTATAGTACTCCTCTTCAGTGCAGTGGAGGTCGGTAGCTGCTTGTTCATCTTTGGACTTCAAGGCATCTGTGTGGTCAGACTGAGATTTGGTCATAGTGTGCCGGTGTTCTTCAACAGTATGCTCGAGAATCTCCTTGGCCTCTTGAGCATGTCGCTTGAGGGCCTCCTCGTGCTCAATCAGCTTGGAGCTCACCAAATGCACTCTCGTGCTCTTCAAGAGCCTTCTCCAGAACTGCAGATGCCTCTGACAGATCTTGCAGAAAATGTGGAGAAACTCAAGGTTGAACATGTGCGCCTTGTATCAAGCAAAGAAGAGGACTACAGAGCAAGGCGTGAGCATGGGCAGTTCCAACTCAATTCGGCCATATATGAATTGTTCGGTCATGACCTATATTCAGCAGATTGGCACCAAGTAAGAGAAGGACAAGGAATGGTAGAAGCGAACATACGACAGTCATCCATTCACCATCTGAGCTGAAAATGACCACTCTCACACCAGCATCGCAATCACTCTTGATTGAAAACTGAGGTAAAGGTGTGGAGGGCGACAGAGACGTGGGGCAGGAACAAATGTAGGTGCTTGACATGGAAGTTTGAGTGGGGGAGTGCAGGTGTTGAGATGGGCATAGGAGTTGACTGAGGATTAGCATATGTAAGTCCAAGTGTTCATCATCAATACTGTAATACTTGCCTGTGCTTCTGACATGTTCAGTGAGCTGGCATGAGACTTCGGTGGTAGTGATTTTTGGACAGTGAGCAATGCAGGCGAGTCAACAAACTGTGTCATGAATCCACCAGAAACAAATGGATTGATGATCAGGGAAAATGAAAAGGTAGCATCCTCATTGCGATTGTCCATATGGTTGAGGTGCTCGACATTTATTGAATGGTCTTCCTGAAATTTACAACTGCAAACCACTCCCTCCAAGGATTCTTCAATGCAAACCATCAACACGATGTTTGAATACATGTGATAGTGCCTCGTACCTCATCACGCAAACTGAAAGGATCATTTCTCTCTAAGTCTGTTGGTGGCTTAGTGTTCCTCCTCGAAGTGGTAATTCCTGCTATCAAATGTTTTATCGTGAGATCCATTTGGTGGACACATCTTCTCCAGCAGCGGCTTGGAGTACTGCTTTCAGTGGCGTGTACAACCTTGAGCAGCGCTACTGGCATTCGTGAGCCAGCAGTACAATTTTGAAGAGGAATAGCTAGAGGGAGTCAATGTGAGTGTGACGCAGTCTGATCACTGTGACTGGGCTCGCCCAACCCAGAACCAATGGGCAACCACACAACCATCTAAAGTCTTGCATGATGTTTCAATAACACTCACCTCGTCATGCATTTATTGAGGTTCAAGAGCACAGTGGTTGAGCAGATGGAGAACGCATCAGCGTTCCGGATGAAGGAGCTCCAGCATTTGTCCAGCGTACTATACTTGTTACCGTAATGTCACAATGGGCCAACCAGACCGAGCCTCCTTTATCCCACACGCTTTGTATGCAGTACCCTGTTACCATTCCGAAATAGTTCGGCTCTCGAACGGGGGGGAAATGGAAGTCCCTGGATGGATCAAATACAGCAGCGGGAAAGACCTAATAGGCCTCAACTACATTACTCATTCTGACTTTGATCATTTCAATGGTATCCGATATAGACTAGCTAAGCCTATGGTGGCAGCATAGACTAGCTGATACAGCCATACATAAGTAGATCACCCCACCCTACTGATTTTCACTATCGCCGACAAGCACCTTAATTACCACCTTCATCCACTGTGCCCACGATGAATCAGCCCACAGGCAAAATGAAACTTGCAGTCCTCACTTCGGGCGGTGACAGCACTGGGATGAATGCTGTTGTCCGTGCCATCATCAAGATCGGCATCTTGAGGTGTGTCTGAAAAGTTGGAGTTGATCTAATTCTCACGTCTGCATCACATTCAACTTCAATCATCATTTATATGAACAGCGGCTGCGAAACATGGATCATAAGGGAGGGATATGAGGGACTTGTGTGGGGCCACATGCAGGTGCATATGACTCATTCAGACCTTCCAGCTGATGCCTTTGCACTAAAATGTGCCCATGGAGGAGTACCCACCAATCTTATGCAGAATCTCCGATTTGGAGATGGTGACCTTCTACGAGATGGAACAGGTGATCATCACCATGGCTGCACATTGAAGGGTCAATATATTGTTCGCGTAGGGTGGGATGATGTCAGAGGTTGGTTTGCTGAGGTGTGTATGCTCCCCAACATCGCATGGCATGTGTACTGACTGTTGCCCGGTGTGGGTACAACAAACAGAGTAGAAGGATAGTACAAACTACTCCAAAGTTGGGTCTTTGCTACCTGCTGCCTCACTTGAGTGACAAGCACGTTCGACCCTATAGGGGATTGCTACTGGGAAGTAGTCTCTGTCTATAACGACCCGATAGGATGAAGATCCGCAAAAGCGGATGAAAAGCGGATGAAGTGGATGAACGTACGGATACGTCGGATGCATCGGATGGTAGACTGGACCTGCGGATGCACATAGGATGCGATTCAAACTCAAAGGAAAGTCATAAAATGTTGGATTGATAGTGGGTATAGGTCACAACAATATACTGGTAAAGAGAAGGAAAAGTGGGAGAGGTAACCTGGTAAGTTTTCCGAAACTCTCTACAGTTATAGAGTAGAGTATTTTCTTGTACAGACAGCGAGTCTAGACTGTGCCATAAGAAAACCGAAAAACAGTGGAGTGTGAGAGGATATGTCTGTGTTCAGTTAGTAACAGGAAAATGAGCGTAACTACGTACCAATGAGGTCGAACGGATGTGGACAGGACGGATGCGGCGGATGCGCGAGCTATAGGAAGAGATCCGAAGATATCCGCAGGTCATCCGAAAAGCAGATGTGCATCGGATGGGTCGGATGAGGGTCGGATGGGACTTGGATGGGGCGGATGAGAGTCGGATAGATGTATGATACATCGGAAAATAGATGGATATGAGCCCAGCATAGGAATACTCCCTACACCGGTAGGGTGGTACTCTTATTGGAACAGCTCGTTCAGCAGTCTTTCATACATCAGAAAGTCGTCTGCTCACAAAGAGGGAATCGACACTCTTGCCGTCTGTGGAGGTAATGGTTCTCTAACTGGCACGGATCTATTTCATTCTGACTGACCTTCCCTCATATCACAATTACTCGCTCAGGGAAAGATAACAGAAGAGCAGGCAGAGAACACAGACACCTCAAGATCATTGGACTTGTCGGCTCGATTGGCAATGACATGAGCATGACAGATATAACAATCGGCGCCTGATGGTGTTACACGTATTTGCGAAGCTATCGATAACATTAATTCAACTGCCGCAAGGCATTCGCATGCATTTGTGCTGGAGGTGATGGGAAGACTGTGGCTGGATAGCTTTGCTTGCTGCCATCAGGTACATTGCGATTATTTCCGATTTACAACGCTGATGGTGGTGCAGTTCTGGAGCAGACCTTATCTTTATCCCTGAGAGCCCACCCAAAACTATCCCTGGGAGGATGATGTGTAAAGCCATTCGTAGCATAAGCTAGATTCCTTTTTATCTATGTTGTCGTTTTAAGCTTCCTTTACAGCACAGAGGTTGGCAAGCGGAAAACAATCGTCATTGTTGCCAAGGGTACGCACGATGCAAATCTTCAGTCCATTCGCGGAACACATCAAGGACATCCTCACTGAGCATCTTGGGCTTGACACACGTGTCACAACTCTTGGACACACCCAGCGTGGTGGGGAGGCCTTGCGCTTTCGATCAAATTTTGGTAGGTCTTCATGACTAGTCCATGCATTATCGTTCATTGCAGCTCAATCCCGCCAACACCACAAGACAGGGAAGCCATCCGTGCACTCTTAGAGGCCGTGCCCGAAACTCCTTCATACATGATTGATGTAAGGGAGAATAAAATTACCCGTGTGCTACTCATGGAGGCGGTCGTGATGACCCGTGCAGGGGCTGATGCCATCGCCACGAAGGACTTTGCAGAGGCAATGTCCATGCGTGACCCTGAGTTCTTCCAATGTTTGGAGGGATTCTTTGTCACTTCGATGTTATTCAAAGAGAAGCAACTGCCCCATCACAGAGTAAGTTTATAATATCCCATCATGGATAGTCTGACATCTTTCATCGCACAGAGAATGCGTGTTGCAATTTTGCAGTACATCTTTCCTTGTGATATCTTATGAAATATTGACTTACCCTATGCAGCATGGGCGTCCCAGCTGGTGGCATGAATGTGACTACCTGAGCTTTATTTGCAGTGTCTACTAACATAATTTTTACCTGTGAGCTAAACAGGTCATTGTATCTGATGATAATCCCCTCATTAGGGATGGAGAGAGCTATGTGACTTACTTGGATGCTTATCTCCTCAAGTTAAATATCACAATACTTGCTGTCATTCACTGTAGCTCGCCTATCGACATGTCATTCCTTACTATTGTTTCTTTCAATGGATTTTCGTAGTCTACATGTACTCTCACATCAATAATGACATTTGCTCTCGGAGTTGTGGGCAACTACAGATTAGCAGGGCTGACTACGACATAAGTGCAGGGGTGTTTAGAATTGGATCGAGCCGATTAATGTATTCAATTGAATGTGTTTGATCCTGGCACGAGTCCAAACTTTCTAAGGTTACATACTACAACGCGTGTGCTTGGCGCGATTGCCGTCTATGTTTAAATACTCTGGAATGGAGTTTGGAATATTCTGGCAGCCAGGCTACTGCCTCCATCTGCAGTAGCCATGACGGTCTTCACAACGATACAAGTTGTCGTTGAAAATGCCCAAAGGTGTGTTTTTCCCCCAACGATTGAAATTACACTCACAATCATTACTATAGTAAAAAGTGTCAGATTCGTTGATGTTGCTTTCGATCCTGCAACACAGCTCATGACTCAGGATGAATGTGGTCGCCAGCAATGGTTCAGCCGAAATATTTCTGTGGCAGGGGTTCTCCTGGCTTGGCCTATGCCCCGTAGCGAGATATCTGACAAGCTTCACTTCTACGTAGCGCCTCGACTGGAGATTCTGCAGCCAGCGGTGCTGTTCTTTCCTCTACCGCTGCCGCCACCACCACCACCACCATCACCACAACCCCAGACACAGTATTGGTGTCCATCGGAAATTGAATCACTTCTCGAGTCTTTTTCACCCCTGGCGCTTTCGCACCAGCCAACGTCAGTCAGAACTGTGACAGATCGTGACGAGGAATTGTTGCAGTGGGACTTGACATATCCTGAAATGTGGAGTAGTTACATAGAAATTTCAGAATTAGAAAAAAGCTAGGTTGGTTCGTGTACCGTACTACTACCATATCACTAATACTGTACCTACTTCAACTTGAATGTCAACACACTTCAACCTACAAAAAGGCCACTCGAAGAAAGGCCCCTATCAAAAATCGTATCGGAGTTGTATTGGAGTATGAGCGATCTGAATTAGGCAGGATTACCCTATGTGTCCAACTTACACAGCGTTGGAAGAACGTGGTAACACCGCTTAATTAGGGGACTTCACCTCTGAGAAGTTCTGAAGCATTACGTTTGGGGTGCATCCTCATTTGGGCATGTTGACATATTGGGCAAGCATAATGATCAGTGCAATCAGAATTTCGACAACTTTCCCAATACATCCATCATGCACCAGTCCTTGCAAGTACTGTCCCAAGCTTTGCTTACTCGCTTTTACTTTCTCTCTTACTTCGCCAACTCTTCAGCTTGCTCTTGAAACTTTGACTCGCACTCCATCATCCAGAATATATAGCTAAAGGAGCTTGAGAAGCTTGGTCCCAAGTTGAAGGGAATGGTATGATCATTTGTTACACTGATTTAACAACACTCAAAGGGTCCCAGTATCTCAGTCAGTTAAAGAAGTCTTACAGTCCCTTGTTGACGATGGCCTTGTCCAGGGGGACAAAATCAGTTCTTCAAATTGTATGCCCCCAAACATGGATATATGCACTTGATATGCGCGATGCTAACAATGTTTAAGTTTTCTGGAGCTTTCCTTCACAAAGAGGAACTATTGTTGAACTCTTCGCTTGTCAATATGGCAGCCATACTGACTGGTATACACCATAGGTCCAAAATCGCCTGGACAATGCTACTAAGGCTAGTAAGTATGCAATCGCATATCTTATGTACCAAGAGTCTCATAATGCATACCACCCGTCCAGACCATCCATCCTCACAAGTACTACCTCAGGTGTCGCATTTTGTCTTGGCAGAAGACCGTGTCACAACCTGAGACTCTCATCTGTGTACCAGCTGAATGATGAGCTCACATCGGCAAGCACACCAGGTCACTGACAGTGACAATGAAAAAGTCCATGTGCAGTCCATGTGCAGCCTCAATTACCAACATGACCCGGAGCAGCTGCACTATCGTCTGTGAGTAAATGGGATTCTCATCGATGTCTGGAATTTAAAATATATATGTACTACAGAACATTACTTGTGTCCATAATGAATTTCTCCATTTTTAGCCTCTCTCATTCTCCTTCACATGTCCCTGCACTGACCTGAACAGTAGAGATAAGTATGTTACTTAGAACAGTTGCCATTACTTGAGCCATCCATGTCAAGTTGTCAGTGGACATCCCTATTAGATAAGCTTGCCACTGGACCCATTGTATTATTTTTATTTATGGTTCTGATTTAAATATCTGGCACAAGCCATCATGTCGACTGCTACAGTCGAAAATGCTTTCTCTACTTTATTCAAGAGCACTGCTGCTAATAGCGACTACATGTCTGACGCGAACAGCCTTATGAAATCCGAGTACAAAACCCACGAAGTCAGAGACTCGGTGGTTGAGAGCAACTTTGCAATTGGATCTCCCACCCAAAGCTCTCCACCTACTAGTACACGAAAACATAAGCCTTTGACTATGCTTTCTCCATCAGATCGTTTGGATCATTTGTTGGATAGTTTTAATCGGGTTGCACGGGACAATCCTGAGCTTTTCCTAGCTGGTAGGCATCCAACCCAAATGACATGCACATTGTGTAACTTCTAACTTCTCATCCTGAAGCTCTCCGTGTGGGCCAGGAGGTCCTTTGCTTCATCGCAAAACCAGACCGTCAACACGAGTGTGAGGTAAGTCCCTAACATTAAATCAATGGGCCCGCATCCATGACAACGGTGCTGACTGCATTGTCACTTGCAGGAGTTTTCTGGGGTCTGGTGTGAGGAATTCGAAATAATAGCACATCTTATTGAAGACAATCACAATTTTGGCTTGAAGCCAAGTTGAGTTTTTAACGTATATTGATCTATTTGTTGATTCTTATCACAATGCTACAGATTAACCTACATCAATACCGACAGCACCCTGATAGTTGAAATGCCATCAGCAGTCCATGAAGCCCCGCTCATTGCCTTACACTCTGGGTTCACGTGCTTCTTTGACAATTTGCCCTTCAATCGCACTTCAATCAACACAAATGTATCGAATAACGTCGAGGCCTCCGACTCCCTCGTCCTGGACTTGAGAGTTTCTTTTCAAAATATGCAAGATGTAGTGGCGGAGGTTGTCATTCCCGTCATTGGGGAGACCACATTTTCCCAACACACTGACACCCTGATGGACAAGTTCAAAGAGGCGCTTGACGCTGACCCATCCTTATCGATGTTAATCATGGCTGTGGTGAATGAGAAAGGACACTACTCTTCACCAGCGAAGAAGTCGCCTTTGCGCCTGGCGTTCATGCGTGATGGGTTGGTTCGCTCAGCCAAGGATTTTATTGCTGGGTCGAATGTACTCCCGACCCTCAATGCACCAGTGATCATTGAAGGTCACACATGGTGCTCAGTGGAGTCAGTGATGTTCAAGGTCTGGGTGAGGGGAGATGAAGTTATAGACCTCGAGACACACGATCCAGCCTTTGTGGCAGAGGGGGTAAGACAATCTTGTTTCAACATTCACATTTAAGTGACGTGTTTGTTCTTCCCAGACTCTATACCCTGTGGATGATATGGACTCAGTAATGGACATGATTCAGAAAGGAGTACAGGCAATGAAGGAAAAAATTATCTTGATGGCTGAGTCCATTGATCCTGATGTTGATGTTGATGCCCTACGAGACCCCACCATCAAGTTTCGTCTCAGGAAGGACGACATTATCACAAAGATCGTGGGCGCTATGCATGAAACCGCATACTGCTGTTACTCAGTGTGGTACAAGAATACATCTAAAGCTTAAAAGCGGAAAGCCAACTTTGAGCCGCTCCAGCCCACAACAGGCCCACTGGCTACCAATACTCGTACTAAGATGAAGGGCAAACAGTGTGTGGGTACTTTGGGTAGTGGTGTTCGACCTCTGCGCCACAAGGGGAATTGACCCTAATGCCAGATCTATCTCATCTCCAATTGTATCAGGTTCATATGTACTCAGGATTTTCGGGGGTTGTGGTTTTTGCTCTCTCATGTGTTTTTGCATCAGTCGCATAGTTTTCCTCTGTACCACAACTCCAAGTACTATTCCTCACTTTGCCTTATTCATCAATGTGACATGGTATCGAACATTGAATGTTGAGACTAATGAGAGGGATGCCCTTCCTCGTCCTTAAAACCCTTCTTTTCTTCACGTAGCCCAGTGCACATAATAACACTACGACAAAGTCATCAACATCGGATTCCTCTGCTGATGCAGGAGCCATAGCGAGGCATGGTACGAAGAAGCTCATAAATGCTACCTTCAACTGCGTTGTTGGGGTTTTGAAGTGGTGAGGATATCCGGATTAATATCGGGCTATGCTCATTGCTCAGCGCAATCGCGGCACGAAGGGCAGCACAAGCCGTCTTAGAGTCGTCTAAGCCTTCCAGCTCTAAGCAGCCCTCACCCCAGCCAACGCCTCCAGCACCATCCCTGGAGTTTATTTCCGAGCCAAAGCATAACTCACATCCTCCCTCGAAATGCAAATCTGGTTCTGCCAATGGGAAATCATCATGGAACAGCAAGAAAGCTAAAATACTTCCAGAGCGAGCACCGGCCACCGCTCGGTATTTCGAGTGGAAGAACACGGCCGAGAGAGAAGAGGGTGTGATTATGGTGGGGTCAAGCTCGGATTCAGAATCGGATGTTCAAGTGAAGCTGCCAGTGGTGTTGAATTCATCTAATGACTCAGAGGCTGAGGAAGGACCAAATTCAGGTGCCTTCATGGAACTACCACTATACCCCCAGCCTTTGACATCTCAGCCTTCCCAAC
>JABCPV010000437.1:0-21969 GCA_016584345.1 Suillus ampliporus | reverse complement strand
AGAATCCCACTTCATTCCACCCTATACATGACAAAAACTTTGAGTGAAGCGGATGCAATCCGTTAGTGTCCTAAGCGATGTAGGTAAAGCGGATGCAATCCACACTCAGCTGCGCCAAAGGAGGCAATAGAAACGACTGTATTCACCTAAGTAAAGTGGATGGATTCTGCATACTCTAGATTAGCTATACTGTGATATAAATGCATGTAAATGGTGACATACCTCAGCCACTGCCAAAGGAGGCGATAGAGAAATGACTGAGGGAAAGTATCTAACAAAGCACCTCTGATATAGGGCAAAAGCCCGCTTGCTAACCGACCATGTGTATTGCCTATGAGTCCATGACTTGTATCGAACACATCACTATTACATGTACACCCAAAACATTCCGATATCTCTGATTACATATCCACGTATGTGCATATGCATCCGGTCTGTGGATGGGTAGCAGATCATTGATGCATGCACAGACAAGTGGTGGATGGGTGCGGACAGACGCGGATGAGAAGCGGATGTCCACAGATGGGTCTAGGAGGGGTCAGATGGATATGGGATATCATCTGGTTTTGTCAATACAACCCTACACCATCATACTTCCTCCTCCAAAATTTAGTGTACCTTTGACTTCTCTTTCTCCTAATGGTTCACCTGCCTTTTTCCAACATATTGTTGTCCATATGATTCCATTCTACTGATTTTGTTTCCATCTCACCAGATAACCTTCTTCCAGTCTTCCACAGTCCAATGTTGGTACTTTAAAGCAGAGGCCAGTTTCCTCTTTCCTATGAGTTGTAGTGTTGCCCACGCTCGGCTTAGAGCAGCTTAGCCGGGGCAGGTATTGTGGTTAGCCGAGCTGAATTATATAGTATGGCTGATACGGAAGTTCGGCCCGGCTCCCATGGTTAGCAGTTCAAATCAGCTTCAGCTAACTAAATCTAAGTTTAACTGGCATAAATGTACATAGAAATTAGAATTG
Source organism: Suillus ampliporus (assembly GCA_016584345.1). Lineage (NCBI taxonomy): Eukaryota > Fungi > Basidiomycota > Agaricomycetes > Boletales > Suillaceae > Suillus > Suillus ampliporus. Next base: position 20,993 of record JABCPV010000437.1, on the reverse strand, counting down.
ATCAATAAGTAATTATAGATCATAAGCCTCGGTCGCTAAGAAAGGAAATGAACACTACACTATTGATGATCTACAACATTGTTAAGACTCTAAAACTATCGTCGATTTGTATGATATCACATACCTGATTATGGGTCCACAAGATGATGTACATGATTCCTCTGATGCCCGATCCACACACTAAACCAAAATATAGCGATATTGTAGCATCAATTGGGCATGAGCGAGGCAGTGCATGAAAGTGGAGAAGTCGAAGACGGAGAGGGCAGAGAAGTTGCAGAAGTTGAAGGCAGATAAGGTGGAGAAGTTGAAGAAGGAGAAATTGGCGAAAACTGGATGACACTGTCCACAAGATCAGAATGGATCAGAAATGATCTCTGTACTGGAAGGGCCGTTGAAGTGGTGAGGTAGGGTGGCGAAGATGTTATGTTGGAAGATGCACCAGGAGTAAAGTAAGCAAGCTGTAAAAAGGCTATCATGAAAACACGCTTACTTACAGAAATACAAAGATCTTATGTTGCAGATGCTTCACAGTAGTCTCGACGTACTATAGTGAGTTGGCCTTGACAGCATTCTTGTTGTATGTGACCTCCCACTGATTGAAACCCCACTTAGGGAGCTTCACCTTGTGCAAGAAGAGGTAGCAGCCAGTATTCAGGTGCCTAAGCTTGAAGTGCATTCTTGGCATCCTCAAGCACATGCTCGACTCCTTATCGCTGCCGTTGGTGTTGATGTTGCGGATGAAGCCAGCCATGCTGTACCCTGAAACCTCATTCTGGAAGTTGACATCTGAGACAGGTGGGTGGACATCATGTGAATGGAGTGCCTTGTCGGTCACGGTATGCCTTGACTTGATGTGGGAGCTGTGATTGATATACACAATAGGCTTGTGCTCATAGTTGTGTGATTTGTTGCTCTGTCCAGATATTTAATGGATGATGAAAGAAAACACAGGCCTCACGTATGTGCACTTCATGATGAGTGGAAGCATGAGTGCTAGGACTTTAGCACTGTGGATTATAGTCCAATGCACATGTAAGAGTCATTGACCAAATTCATTCTCTAAGCTGTTCAAGCTTAATCATCAGCTACGCCAGCAAATATACAAGGTTTCCAACATGCCTTTTGTAGCCACCAGATTCTTGCAATTGCTGAATAGCACAGTTGTAACTGTCCAGAAAGTGAAGACTGGCCAGATGATTAATATTGTCACAGACCTTGCATGATGCTTCTCCAACTCTTTCACACATAGTACATTGCAAACAAGGCTGTTGTATTCAAAGCTTTTTCTGCATGTTTCACTCAAAAATCAAAACCAAGAATGGAGATGTTGTACTTGGGGGGGTCAATTGGAGATGCTCTGTATGGAGTTGGTGAAGGAGTCAGCAGCAAGGTAGATCATTGGTGAAGATGGATGCTCACTTGGCGGGTGTACCAGTGTGACTGATTGGTGTCAGTGTGAGATTGGTGTTACCCTGGGTGATGGTGTTGAATACAAGCGATCTGGCAGCTGCAGCATGTGTGTTCAGATACTTGAGCAGCATCATTGATGATAGTGCATGCCACCTAGCACTCTGTTCAACCACCGTCAAAGACCAGTAATAATAAGCATCATGACAGTACCTATAATATATTTTGTGAGCACAGCCTACTTTGCAGCAAATGATCATTGAGTGATTCACACCTATCAAGATTCAAAGGTTGGAGAGTGAGTTGGATATTCACGAGTAAATACAAAACAATGCAAGACTGACCCATGTGGGATGATGGTGAGGAGTCAAAAAACCAACCATGAATGAGTAAATTATTACATACTGAGTCAGGCATATATATTGTTGGTGTGTTGACTGTAATTGGTTAGTGTGAGGTCAACAAAAAATGACAATGCCGATACATACAAAGTAAAATGACACCATGTGAGTGTGAAAGGACTGACATGGCATACAGTACACCTGTAAGGTTGCCAGTATCAACAAGAGGCACTCATAAAAACATGAAGGGGCTATGAACAATGACATACAGAAATGTCATGAATGACCAGCATTTTCCCTGGTGAAGGTAAGTAGTATGTCCTGCATCAGAAAGAGTTCTCCTTCAAAGCAGTATCAGCTCACCTGCTTGAATCAGGCTTGTCATCATTTGCTATTATTAGATCAGTGCAATGCATACTTCTTGTCCAAACCCCAAGCACTAATGAAGTGAAATGTGATGGTCAAATAATCACTTACCGTAGTGCTACATCCAAACCGTCACAGATGAGGCAACTGTGTTAAAGGAGACAAGATGTCGGATGGTGATCTCTGAACCAAGGGCAACATCTATGACAACATGAATCAGCCATGAAAAACACAAGGGGAGAGTCCAGCAGGATATGGTGAAATTGTGTGACCAGTCCATTGTCGAATGTCAGGAATATTGATGCCAGTAGTGCAGTGGTTCTGCGCCAATCAAGAGCTCGTAGGGTGAGATATGTGAGTAGAACAGTAGCGACTCCAAATGTAGTGGGTACCATTTGCATAGCCACATATGGCACATTTTCAAAGATCCTAGTTGATGTATGCTCAACTCCAGAAAGATATGATTGCCAACATGCTTACTTACCAATATCCTTGAAGTCAAAATTGCCATCGAAGCCAAATGATGTAGCGCAATGCAAACTTACCAAAGTGCACCTCATCAAAACTGGTGAAGGCTTAGCATGTCAGATAAGTAGAATGAGCATCTGGTATACTCACACTACACCATTTGGTTTCGATATATGGAACATCCTGATGCCAACTGCAACTAGAAGGGCAGCCGCCAGCAGTTTCCATTCCCTGAGTGTGATGTTGAGACCACCTGTCAAATGACTTCTTTGGCCAGGTCCATATCCCTTGGAAGCTGCTTCTTGTCGTTCATCTGCACTCAAGTAGTCTTGTTGTATTGGTAGATATTTATGAGACGAAGAAATCACATGTGGGAGACCGGGCGGCGGAGTAGCTGGACATCTCAGATGAGTATGATTGAGAGGGGTTGTCAGAAGTTAGAACAGCGTTTCATCACTCATAATGTGTGTGTAACATACCAGTATTATTAGATCTTGTTGCAATGGTTCTGTTATGACTGATGATTCGTCAGGGAGAAAACACACTCCAAACTGGACCAAATGAATGGCCTGGAGGACATCATGACTCATCTTGAACACAATAACTCATACATGGATACTTCTGTATGAAATCCATTCCTTTCAGTCACAACCTTCGAAGGTGTACTCATAGTCACTCCTCCTATGGAGGAGACAGTTCCACAACTAGTTCGGGTGCAACAAGCGCTGGTACATCTTTGTCCTCATAGTGAAGCAGTATGGACTTTCCATTCTTTAGCCCCCACACTGTATTCCGAGGCAATGGCAACAACATGTAGTCACTCCTCCTATGGAGGAGACAGTTCCATGACTCATTTGGACACAACAACCGCTGGTGCGTCTTTGTTCTTGCGGCGAAGCAGTATGGACTTTCCATTCTTCAGCCCCTACACCATATTCTGAGGCAACAGAAACAACACATTTTGGCACCACTCAAGCAGTGGCAGCGGTGCAGAACATAGCCCATAATTAGTGCACCCCCCAATGCTGCCTTAGGCTGGTGCAGGAACTCATAGGTGTTGTTGCAGATTCGTCTGCACAAATAGTTAGAAATCATCAAGAAGCAGGGACAGGATGCCTTACATATAAATCTCCTTGATGTCCAATAACAAGTGTTGAACTTGTTGGTTCTGGTCGATGATTAGTCTGGGAGGTGAGGGAGGGATAGTCTTGCTGTTCTGCCTGGGCAGAAGTGGGTCATTTCATGTGAGAATGCACGGAACAGTTAGTATAATGCACCATAGTCACTAATAAGCACCGGAGGTGCTCACAGTGAAGATCATTCTGACCAATGACGAACATTGAATGTCACACCTGGTGTACGCTGAAGGATCAGAAATTGTGTGTCTAATCCCAGCGTCTTGCACAAAGGGTGAGTTCTGATACTCCTTCGGAAAGGTGCCAGCTGTGGATTTTCCAGTCAGAAAGATGTGTTCAACAGGAGAAACAAATCAGCAATCAAAATTAAATCTAATTACAAACACAGAATGCACAGTGCCAGAGGCAGTGGTCAACAAAAATGAGTGGGAGTTGGGTAAAAAAGTAAGCATCAACAGGACAAAAAATGTAAGCATCAACAAGACAAGATACCATCAGTGTCCAGAATGTCATCACATTTTTGCTCTGCAATGACCTTGAGCAGAGCATCATACCCATGAGTGTCACCAATGGTCCCACTAGTGGTGGATACCAAAAGATTGTTAGGGTGCGTGTCATATGCTAGCTACATGTCACAGAGCATATCGTATTCCATGTCACTGTGCAAGGCCCCCCAGCCTCTTGTGAAATTAAGATGCTGATTTTTCAGCCAAAACTTGACCATTTGTAGGGCCTCCATCAGCACTGGGCTGATGCAATTGCATTTTTTTGTGTAGGTGTCACTACTAGACAAGAAAACACGCTTGCAGGGAATGGCAGAGGCTTGTACCAGGAGACAATCCATTGCTATGGAATATATGGTTGGAAACATGACTTGCGAAACCTGGTTGGAAGCAATCAATGATGAAAGGTGTAATGTAATGGAGACACGACTCTCACCCTCCAAAATGCAAGCAAATCTGTTCCATGGGGGCTGATACCTGTGATGTAAGCATTGAACTCCTGGTTGATCGTTTGGGCACCATCATTGTGACATGGCAGTACATTGATCTCAGGAAGATCATAAAGCTGTGCACTGAGTGTTGCAATAGCGTATGGCTGGGCTTCCAGTGGTTTGACGGGTAGAGACTGTGCAGAGTCGGAGGTGTTTGTTGCTCTCTTGTTCCACATCTGTGGGACACATCAGTTCATAAGTTGCATCAGTTAAATCAGTGTCAGGTAGACATACCAGTTCCATTATATTGCTCTTAACCTCGATAGTTTGTGCGTTATCCCAATGTACATTCATCCATCCCATCCATATAGTTGGATCAACGACTATGAAAAAAATCATGAGAAATCAACAGTTATTGAAATCAATGGGACTAACACATTCTCGCCATATATAAACCCACATGTATTTCTTGTTTACTCAGTCAATAGATTCCCTCAAAGTCACTCGTACTCTTTCACAGCTGATCAAATGTGCTACCAAGCAAGCCTCTATTATATTCATAACCTGCTCTCAACACTACACTGAAAGCCAACAAACATTTTCCATCCTCAATTGTCATTTCAATTCCCCATCGAACTCCCACACACCATCACACATTGGAGCCCACTGCAAGGGGAAGAAAATCTGATTTCCCCGCACCCTGTGTTTGATTCTTTAGATCTCTTTGTGGTCTACTGAATCTTTCACTATTTTAATAGGTCTTTTGACCCCAATCCAAAGATTTCAAAATATATCCATCCCAACGCACAGATCCACCTTGAACGTGCCACCCAGCCATCTAATCTGGCTCCAAGTCAAACTCGTATTCCTATCCCTGCCAAGAAACATATGACCCGCTCTGTAACCAAAGCCACCACCTCTTCATCAGTCAAAATCTCCCACCCAGTCCTACCTTCACCAATCCATTGCCAATTCAGCATCAAAGAAACCGTAGAAGCAACTTCCATTCCAACGTCTCTGCTATCAGCTGTCACAGAAAGCACCGTGCAACTCTCAATCAGTTCTTCACCTGCAAAGTCATCAGTCCCATACACCAAAGCCTTCATTTTTGCCCCTAGTCTCAAATTCACTGGCCCATCTTTCGCTTTCCAGCCTGCAGTCCTCCTGCCTCCAACTATCCCTTCACAACCAGCACTCTTGCAGTCTCCAGTACCAACCACACCATCGTTAATGACAGTAACTCCATCCATCATGTCTACAGCCTCAAAAGGTATTAATGCCATGCCTGGCCCCAGCTCCAACAAGGCCCCTTCTTTCAGTGGCGAGACCTCAGAACTCTTAGAGTTCTTTGAGTGCTTTGAGGATCTTGCTGATGCACACTTGCTTACAGACACAGACAAATGCAAACTGTTAGTATGATACATTGACGTGCCTACTAAACATTTCTGGGTCACTCTCAAGGGATACAAGAAGAAGGATTTCAACAAGTTGAAGATGAACATCTTAGTGCAGTACCCCGGAGCTGAGAAAGGCACTTGCTATACCATTCAGGACCTCAAACACATCGTCATCAACCATGTAGACTCTGATATATCCACTGAAACCGAACTCTTGCAGTACTATTGTCAGTTCTGCCCAGTAGCAGTGTGGTTCATTGCCAACAACAAGATCACCAACTGCGAGTGGGACCGCTACTTCTGGCAGGGCTTGCCACTGCCTGCCTGCAAGGCCATTGATTGTTGATTAGAATTCAAAACTGCCAACTACAGTCGTAACGAGCCAACTGACTTCGAGGATGTACTTAAAGCAGGACATTTCATGTTTTCAGATGAAGCTTTTGATGCTGACTTCAATGACCCAATCATCACCTGTCTTAGAACCATCCATGAAGGACGGTCTCCGTCAAACTCTGGTACTGCTGGTTCAAAAGCCAAGGCTACTCAGTGGAACTCAGACAACAAAGAAGAACCACAGAATGTCCAATGAGAAGTCCAAGTGAAGACTGTCCATTTCATGCCTCCAACCCCCGCTCCTCAGAAGTCTACCATTGACGAAGTTGAAGAACTCGCCCACAAAATGCACAGCTTAGATATTGGGGATGTCGCTTACTTGGGTTGCTACACCTGTCTCGTATGTCTAGCTCCAGCTGCTGCACAAGCTTGGACACCTCGGTGTGCACACCAGCAGGATCAAGGGCCTCCTCAGTACCCTCCTGGTAACCATACAAATGTACCTCAAGGGGACATGTTGTGTTTCTTCTGCGGGTTGCCACACCTCATCTGCAACTGCCCTACCACTGCTGAGTACATTCGCACTGGCCACATGATGCAAGAAAATGACTACTTCCTGAACACTGATCATTCTTGCATCCAATGTAACGGCAATGGCACCATTCAGCAAGCTATCAACGAACACTATTCTATGGCCCTGGCAGCCACTTCTACACCAGCAACAGGCACCAATCTTGTAGCAGTGGACAATCCTTGATATGACACTTCAGCTTCTGCCTCCTCTAACGCATTTATTGCAGAGACTTACTTCCTTCAGTGTGAACATGTCATCGAGAACCACGCAGTCGTTGTCACAGTTGAAGAGGCTGAAGATGAAGAGTCAGCTGATGTCTTAGCTGTCACCCATTAAACATAATATTTTATAATACAATTCTATCTTTAATTCAATTAAGTATTTTATAACTTTATTGAAAGAGATTACAAGAAATATTTGATAAGATAGGGATACTTATCAATCCTCCAAAGATAGAGACAAAGAGAAATCCATATTAATTCAATTAAAACTAATATTAATTAGTTATTCTTTAAATAAGTATATAGATATAATATTTTTTATCAAGTCAATTAAATAATTAGTAATGCTAAACTTTACACTTTATAGTGAATTGGTGGCAACCCGCATCTGCACGGGTAATTCAATTTCACTGAGCAGGTAATAATTTTATTGAAAAGTTATGATTATATTCATAATTTTTTCTTATGTTTGATTAATTAAATTATTATTTAATTATTAAGCAGAGATAGTTCTTCAATATATAATAAGAACATTCTTCTGTACCATTTGTATTTTTCTTCCTTGCTGAATATTCATCAATTGTATTTCAAAGGCCAAAGCACCTGCACCTGCACCATCTGCCAAAGATAAAGCCCCAGCCCTCCCACCTACTCTACCTGTGAACCGGGCTAAATGTGCCCCAGAACCCCCCAAGCCAATCGAGAATCAACTGGCTCAGAAGACCCCGGCATACACTTACAAATCCAAAGCTGCATCACCCGAGGCCACCCAACGCATCTATCAGCACCTTCTCAACATGGTGGTACCAAACCTCACCATTTCCAACCTACTCGCAATCAGTCCTGATCTTAGACATGAGGCTGTGGATCACTGTCATACTCAGCACATCCCAAGTCCTCCTTCAGCTATGTCGGCCAATGCAATAGCCTCCGCCCTGGCCAGTGCACCACTTCAGGTGGAGCATGCAACCCCTCTTCATGAGCTACATGTCATGCTCAATGGCGTCCATTCAGAGCTTGGATTCCTGGATGAAGGCTCGGAAATAGTTGTCATCCGTGAAGATACCTGGAAAAAGACAGGTGCACCTCACAACCAGCAAATTCGCATGAGGATGCAGACGGCCAACAGAGGTTCTCGAGACATGGATGAATGTGTCGAAATGTTGGAAATTGAAGTTGGAGGCATCAAAATGTGGGCACATGCATATGTCATGCCACATGCACCTTATCGGCTACTGCTTGGATGACCTTGGCAAAAGTTGGTTCAATTGGCTAAAGAAGAAGCTGATGATGAGGTACTAGTCACTATTCATGATCCTCTCGACAAAAGCAATGTCTGTACGTGCACTATGTCTCCTCACCTGTGGCCCCAGTCCGGATCATTCTTGGTGACCTCAAATGCTTTCTGCATAGCACCGGCACCAGTCTTGCCCATCTCTTTCAACGACATGCCTCTCATCGCAGCTCTCTCTTCGGCACTTGCCCAGCAACCCTTCCATCAGCCACCTGTTCACAGTCTCACACCCACCTCATTTACCGAGCTTCTACTTCAAGACTCCTTTGAATACAACAGGGAGAGACACGTGTTCACTTACAAGAAGGTTGCCAACAAAGTCCAACCAGTGGCAACTACCATGCCCAACCATGCTCACATTATTCGCTGCATTCCGGAGGACCCCCTCCTTTCTCTTCCATCAGTTTTGCCGACACCACCAGACTTTGTACCTGGCACACACCTCACAAAAGAACACATGGGCACACTCAGTGTGTTTTCTAATGACTTTCTCTGGCTGGAAGAGCAGAAGTTAGTCACCCATATCCTCATGAATAACAAGATGGCACTCGCATGGGACAAATTTGAGAAAGGAAGGTTCAGAGATGATTATTTTCCCCCCATCATCATTCCGACTATTGAGCACACTCCATGGGCTCATTGCCAGCCTCCCATTCCACCAGGCATTAAGGAGGAAGTCATCAAGTTGTTTCAGTCTAAAATAGCTTTGGGAGTCTATGACCCTTCAAACTCATCATATCAGTCCCGCTGGTTTTGCGTGGTAAAGAAGAGTGGAGCCGTCCGCATTGTTCATTACTTACAGTAGCTTAACTCTGTAACTGTCAAGGATGCAGCTACCATGCCTTACATTGAGCACTTTGCAGATTAGTGTGCCGGATGTGCTATATACTCAATGATGGACTTGTTCGTCGGCTTTGATCACCGAGCCCTTGCAGAAGAATCACCTGACATCACCACATTCCAGACTCCTCTCAGTACCTTTCACCTCACAGTTCTGCCTCAAGGCTGGACGGATTCACCCGCAGTCTTCCAGAATGACATAGCTTTCATTTTACAGGCGGAGATTGAGATCACACCAAATTTTCAGGATGACATCAATGTTCTGGGTCCTCATACTTGGTATGAACTTCCCGACGGCACTTACAAACTCTCTGCTGGCAACACCTCTGGCTTCTATGTTTTCCGCCTGCTTATTGATATCCAGTACCTGTTTCATTTCCAGACTCATTTCTCAATGATCCATCTTACTTTACTTGATCCACTTGTACTTACTAATGTGTTCACCATATGCTCCCTCATAGCCTCCTGAACTCTGGATTACTTAACCCTCATACTCCTGTAGTATATAAACCTTTGTACATACCTGCAGTATCTCCAGTTCAAATATTATACATAGTCCTGCTCATTCCTGACCCTCTGGACTTGAGTTCTCCAACTCTTGTCAAATCTCTGATAATAGACCCAGGTTGATCCCTAAGTCTATTCCTATTACTGGCTCTACCCTTGGGTGGTCTACTCCTGTTCCTTTCTACTACCAGGTCCCTTGCGACCAGACATAGATAGTACTTGTTAAGGCCGTGCTCAAAGGAGGACTAGATCTGAGGGGCTTGGCTTCAGCTCATGCACTGCGCCCCTTACCCGAGTATGTGCCCCTAATTTCCGGGGGTCCGGTAGTACTATAAGCCCAGTTGTATGTAACCCGGGTAGTACAGTAGATATTGATCGAAGGTTTAGGCTGCTTAAGGCCAGAGCCGGTAGCAGAAAGAAACAGGAATAGATTACCCGAAGGTAGAGCTGGTAACAGAAGTAGACTTAGGGGTCTACCCTAGTCTAGTGTCGGAGATTGACGAGAGTCAGAGAACTCAAGTCCGGAGAGACAGGAATGAGCAGGACTATGTATAATATTTGAACTGAGGTGCTACAACAGAGTACAAGAGTTTATATACTGTAGGTATACTAATGACCAGTAATCCGGAGTGAGGAAAGCATATGGAGAGTCTATTAGTAAGTCCAAGCGGATTAAGTAAAGTAAGATGGATCATAAGGAAATGAGTTCGGAAATGAAACAGGTACTGGATATCAACAGAAGCCAGAGGGCCGGAAGTAAGGAGGAATAACAATTGGGGTTAGGTCCAGTGGAGCGGACCTATCCGGAGATCAGGTCTGGCGGTCCGGAGAAAGCGCGCTGCTGGAAAGGGTTTGTGGGTGTTGGGGATATGGGATATGACAGTACTACTGGACCCCCCAGAAATTAGGGGCACATACTCAGGTAAGGGGCACAGCACACGAGCTGAAGCCAGGCCCCTCGGATCTAGTCTCCCTCTTGAGCACAGCCTTAACACATACTTGCTATTGACAAATTTCCAGAAACAGGCTGGGTCTTGTGGATTGATGATGCTGCTCATGCCATATACACCTGGACTTGTTGTGACCTTCAGACCAAAGATAATCCATAATACCCTTTTCTCAGTGAATGTGACTATGAGATAGCTCGGTGGGCCATACAGCAAGGGCCAAGTCAAAATGTCTTCTCAAAAATTTTGTCCATTAATCAGATAAGCACACAGTGGTGGCATTGATATTATGCCTAAAGTATTTTTGCTAGGTGAAACATAAACTTGACCTATCTTACAAGAATGCCCATGTGCTCCACCAAAAATTTGATCATGAACTCCCTGATGTTACTCCATGGTGCCACAGTGTCATTCAGATATCAAGCATCAATGAAGAGTTTGAATTATTCATGCAAGATCCTATTGAATGCATCAAAGAACTGTGGGCTAATCCTGCCTATCTCGACCACCTCACCTATGCACTGGAACACCACTTTACAGATGAAGGGAAAGTCAAGCACATTATCCCTATTATATTTCCATACCCTGGCTCACAATCATGCAATTACATGAAAATGTGCAAATATTGAGACACTTTTTTGAGCCACTGTAATATCCAGCCATATAATGTATAGACTTATGGAGCTTCTTAACCTCCTCAATCGCCTTTTGGTCCCCTGTGCCTGCATCATTGAGTAAGTCTGTGACCTTCTTATAGTTCAGAAAGTCCTTGTACAACCCGAGCTTCTTCAATGTCATGGTGCTGATCTCAATCCATGATAAATATGCCTGATTCAATTCGATGTCAGCTATTGATTTGATCATCAAAGAAATGGACTCACCCTCATGCACATGTTGATTGCCTTTGACAGCCATGTCACAGTGAATTCAGATTGACGTCTGAAGTGCAATCCTAATTGACTCAGCAGACATGTAGATAGGAATATACAGAGTCCATTGTGGTGAAGCACTCTCTGCCAATGTGAGTTTTTGTCTTAAATTGTACAAATTTCAGTGAGCGTCTTCATCACCATACTGTCCCACTTGTCTTCAGGCAACACATCATATATGCTCTTGACTTTCTTTAGAATCATGATCAATACTTCTTCCTCGGTCTCTTTATACTCATGCAACATATTGTTGCAACTGAGGTGACTAGCAAGCTTGTCACCCCTAGCCAGTAATTGTACTGTAAGGGTGTGTGATCAGTATAATGTGAATCATCTGCACTGATGCCTTGGCCACTGTACTATCGGCAGATGATTTGAGCTTTGGACATATACACCATCCACACTCACCACAGTTCTGAGCACAGACATCCATGGTGTAAGTCATTAACACCTCACTATTGTCATGAATGCCTCCTACTGCATCTAAAAATTTGATCCTTAAACCCATAAGTCACTATCCGATAAGATTAGATAAGATAAGATCCCTGATAAGATAAGATGGATAACCAATTAACGATCACTATCTTCAATTCACATCTATACTAGTTGATGTCATCCATCCATATCCGTAATCCTAGACACTCAACATTCATCACATCCTTAAAAGTCCTATGATTAGGCAACCAGCTACATCATAAGCATCTGCACGCCTCTATGATCGAACCACAACCGAGAGTCCCTTACGAGCCATCTCTCATAGTCATCACCTCTTCACATCGCATATCTTCACCTCTCACACATGACACATTAAGAAGTACCTCTGTCATTTACCGAACCCCTCACATTGGAACATATTGCACAGTCACAGCTGAACCCTACCGACCCCTATCACAGAAGTGCCACACATAGAGAAGTATGCTCATTACCAAAGACCCTGGAGAACCCTTAGATCTGATCGTACCCGATACATCTCCAGATCCCTTAATCATCGACATCCCTAGATCAGATTCCAGATCCTAATCTCTGCCTATCCTGAACTTCTTTAATCACTGCTCGAGAGTTCTTATCACAGAACTCTCTCACCCTCTTTATATCCGCTCACCCTGAATAGAAGCAACACCCTGAGACCCTGCTTAATCTCCAATACCCCTAACCCCTATGAACCCTTTCCCTTAGTTGATTGGTTGGTAAGAAGCCCTATACCCTAGGTGCAATGTTATGACCCCTTATAGATATATAGCCACCTTTCATACTCAGATATCTCCGACCCAATATTAGTATATAGTGTAGGTATTAGTCAGTAGTAGACCTAGACATTCCCTCTCAAATTATCCATCTTCAGATGAGTCCTGTGGTGTGGTCCAATCTCCAGACACCTACTAGTTAGGTTAAGGGACGTTGGTCATAACAGCTATCATACTCAACTGAAGGATCATATAGATCAACTCATTGCACAGATGTGGTGGCCACAGTGCTGTGTGCAGCATGTACACACCTTGGTTGTATATGATCATGCCCCACTTCCTCATCCCTTCCATAATAATCATGATTGTGCACATCTCATTGTGCATCTCGTTGAAATTGGTTCATGATCTCCATCCGCTCCAACAATTGATACTCATCTTGCAGTGACTGGTGGTACCATAGAGGCACCAAAAGATGATGCTGACCAGATGCAACAACGATCTTCCCCCTATTGTTCAGCTCCAGCTCAGGTACCTCATCTGGAACAGTGAAGTCCTTAGCAAGCATCTTTGCATTTTTTACACACTTCAGATCCACAATCAGTGGGATTGTGTCATATCCCATATCTCCAGCATCCACAAACTCTTTCCATCAGTGCGCTTCTTCTGGACTGCCGGACCTGAACTCCAGACAGGTCCGCTCCACCGGACCTAACCCCGATCTAGAATCCCCCTTACTTCCGGCCCTCCGGCTTCTGTAGATATCCGCCTGCTTATTGATATCTGGTACCTGTTTCATCTCCAAGTTCATTTCCTTATGATCTGTCTTACTTTACTTGATCCACTCGGACTTACTAATACACTCGCCATATGCTTTCCTCACTGCCTCTGTACTCCAGATTACTGATCATTAACTATACCTATAGTATATAAACTCCTGTACTTGTTGTAAATACCTCAGTTCAAATATTATACATAGTCCTGCTCATTCCTGCCTCTCTGGACTTGAGTTCTCCGACTCTCGTCATTCTCCGACACTAGACTAGGGTAGACCCCTAAGTCTACTTCTGTTACCGGCTCTACCTCCGGGTAGTCTACTCCTGTTCCTTTCTGCTACTGGCTCCAGCCTGAGCAGTCTAAAGTCTTTAATTGATATCTATGGTACTACCAGGTTACATACGACCGGACTTAGTACTACCGGACCCCCTGAAATTAGGGGCACAGCGCACGAGCTGAAGCCAAGCCCCTTGGATCATAGTCCTCCCTTGAGCATGGCCTTAACAGATTGCTGACATATCCTTCATAGGTACAATTCCAGACACTTTAAATGAAGCTACTAACTTGTTCGTCTCTGTGTTGTTTTTGGGTTGGTTATTGTACACTCCAAATTTCAGCTGATCTCCAATATCCAGCAAATTGATCCATGTAACCCCAGCTCTGCACTTGGCCACCTCAGAATTTAGCTTTTGTGTCTCTTTTCTGATGTTATGCTTCAGCACCTCAGCTTGTACTGGTCATGTGTCCAGGTGCAAATGTGATCCTCCTGCATCCTGATGAGTGTTAGGATGGCAATTGTCAGTCTTTTTTTGTCTTCTTTCATATCTTACACTTACTTCTGTCATTCCAGCCTTCTTGCTTCCTCCTTTGCCTTTGCACTGGCCTCTGGGAGGCATTGAAACAAGAGAAAAATGGTTTGAATGTATTGATGGATGCAATGGTGAGTGTCTAATATCAAAACTTAATCCTTATCCATCTCACATCCCTTCTATTTATTAGCCCTTTGCCTCTCCCTTGCCATCACCCCATGTATTCAAAACATAATGTCCATGAAGATCATGTGACATTGTCATGTGATCATTTACTATGTACTACAATCACTACTTTGCTGTTTTCTTAACTAACTCACATAACTGTAGCTTATATATATACAGAATCAATTGTTAGCTACTATGTTTGTAATGTTATATACTATCTTCCACTGTTCAAACTATTTCAATGGTGGTGTGTAATATATAGTGTTGCTCAATCATAATTGTATACACTGCATTCCACCATCAGTACTGTTCTAACAGTGGTGTGTCTATAGTAATGTAGTAATGTAAATACATTTACAGTCTTTATACACAGTCTTCCACCATTGCTATAGTTGCTACAGTGAATGTACATTAGATGACAACCCATTGCATACCATTGCAGCCATCATTTCCACTGTTGCCACGGTTGTATCAGAGAAATATCCTCAACATATGTATCAGTTTTTAATGATATTGGGATGTAAAATGAGTTATATATTGCATTTTTATACCCTAGATAGTACAAATATCTATTTGATGTCTGGTACCTTTGTGTTTTGGGCCCCTGGGGGTCAATAAAACCACATTTGTACTCAAACCTATTTACAAGAATCCTATATAAATGGTTCAGAGATTGATGGGGCGATAAGGCTTGGAAGGTGGGTCTGTGTTCCGATTCATCATCCACTGCACCTCATGTTTATAGTGGCTCAAAAAAGTGTCCCAATGTTTGTGCATTTTCAAGTCATGAGACAATAGCAAGTCAGGACCTACCTGGTCAATAATGCTATAGGGATATGTCTGGAAGTGCTACATAGGAGCTTGAATCTGAGATATATAGCGTGAGAAACGGAGCCAATATGGGTATGATACAAAAGTTCTAATCTTATGACTCATTGGGACACTTTTTTGACTTTGTGTTAAAATCACAAAATCAGACCATTCATGCCTAATATTATTAAATAAAATGGTGTTATAATAATAATATGGTTTTATTTTAATATAATTTGAATATATAAACCCAAACAAGATCATGAAATTCAACATAATCATTATGAAGCCTACCCCCTCTGCTCAACAGGATAATATCCTTGTTCTTTGTACTTCTGGTTTATCTATCAGTGAAATTGCTTCCAAAACTGGTCTTGGCAAGTCTACTATTGCCAAAGTCATAAAAAAGGACATACCAGATAAAGAAAATACTAAAATGGGATGTCCTTCCAAGCTTACTCCACAAAACAAAAGAGCTATTGTTCATTAAATTCTATCTTGCAAGGCTTTAAATGCTGTCCAAGCCACCAAGTTCATCAATTCCATTATCTCTACTCCTTTCTCCACTAAAACAGTCATAAACACCCTTAAGGCAGCCAATCTTAAGGCTCTAACCACCTCTTCTCTGAGCAGCTCATTAGTCATGTCAGAGCTTGGCTATGGCCATTTCTGACTCAGCTTTCCCTGGCTGTGCCCGTAGTTTGGCTATCTCAGTGAGTTGAGTCGCTTGTGTCTAGTTCAGCCTGGCTCAAACCAGCTCAAGCCAATCATATGTGAACAGCAGCTTGAGCTGGCTGGATCCAGCTTGAGCTGACCTTCAAACACCTTTTTCTCATTTCCTTGTGTTGGTTTTTTACCATCTATACAATGAATAAGCTCCCCATTCAACTTGACGGTAGATTTAGGCTGGGGGATGTTTTGGGATCTGGTTCATATGGTATGTACTATGTACTATGTACTAACTACATATTGATTCAAATTCAACATATGAACCCACTTTAGCTGTTGTATACCATGCGTGGAACATCATGAAGAATAATGTAGTTGCAGTCAAACTCAAACTCATCACCGACAACTCATCTTCTGTGGAGTGTAAATACACGATCTTGAAACAACTTGAAGATGGAATTGGGATCCCCTGAGCCCATTGGTTCAGTCAAGAGTCAACATATCATGCTATGGTTCTCGACCTCCTTGGGCCATCACTACAGGATCTCTTCCTGATGCACAATCAAAGATTCAGCCTTTGCACCATCGTGAATCTAGGAGACCAGCTGGTAAGTCAGTTTGTGGTGGGTCATTGACTCGTTGCAGATGCTCAACCCATCTTTTTCCGCTCTCATGTCTCAAGTACATCCATTCATACAATTACGTTCACAGTGATATCAAACTGCAGAATGTCTTGATGGGCCTTGGCAATTTGAAGCACACTCCCTTTATCATTGATTTTGGTGTCACGAAGGAGTACCGGAACCCTGTAACCAGAGCCCACATACCATTCCACCATCGTCAACATCTCACTGGCACACCTGCATTCACTTCAATCAACAACCACTTGGGAGTTGAGATAGGCTGTCGTGACGATCTTGAGTCACTTACATATATGTTGATCTATTTTTTGCATGGCTGCCTTCCTTGGTTAACTGATGACCATGAGAAGCTCTCCAGCTCTGCCATACTTGAGTGCAAAGTAAACACATCCATCGAAGTCTTATGTCATGGGGTTCCTGCTCAAATCACAACTGTTCTCGTTTACTCGTGCTGCCTTGCGTTCTCAGAGGATCCTGACTATGAACATATCCGTTCATTGCTCCATGATCTTCGTGCTACATTGCCTGCACCCTCTATGTACTTGCTGGATTTCTGCCAGCCCAATGATCCCATCAAACATCTCCATCCATTCCCGATTGATGACTTGGCAGCCAAGGCAGTGCCCCCATGTCAGCCAAAAGCAATGCCTCTTTGTAGATCAACATGTCATGTGTGAGTTGTCTGTTTCACCTTCCCACACTCTTTGAACTCAACCCTTCCTAAGCTTACACACATGTAATGGCCACCCACTGCCTCCAACTGCTTCCACTCCCTGTCGGAAGAAGTAACTCATTGCATTTTCCTTTATCCAGTGTGAGATGTCAATTCTTACACTATCTGTACATAAATGTGTGTGCAATTATTGGCTGTATATCATATATCTATATCTGTATATGTCCACATGTTCTTATTAATATCCCTTGTTATATTAGTTTCCCATGTGCTACTCTTGCCTTCAACAATGGCTGCACAGCGGCCTGTATTGCAATTTGTACCACCATGATATTTGGACTTGTCACTCATCTACTGAGTTGTCTCACTGCTCACCATTTATTCAGCCTGACCATCCCTGATGGCCTTCAGGCTTCAACACCTCAGCATTTTAATGATGCCCAAGGCTACCCCTTGCTGCATGGGGAACCTTTTGCAAGTGCCACTCTTGTTTCACTGAATGACTTCATTGTCTTGCGATCAGGACTCAGTTTATCAGCTAGATGACTCTGAGGATGAAGGTGTGGGGAGTACAGCTGTATCTTACTTGATCCATCCAACTGATTGTGATATAGGTGAATACTGATCTAACCATGGATGCAGACTGGCATTCAATTCCATGATTGAGATCACTAATGACCCTTGACTTTCTGCAGGCACACTTCTCTTGAATGATCAGCATTGCTTTACGATCCCCTGGTCTTTAAGTTTGGCAACCATCCAGCAGCCATCATATGATCGCACTTCTCATCAGCTGAGGCCCTGAGGCCCCCAGAAGTGGTGAAAGTCTCATGGAATGCTGTGAGTTCAGTTTTCCTACCTGTGTTGTATCACCATCAATACTATCATGTGTAGTGCAATCCTTGTCGCAGTAACAACACTCTATTGTGTGTCGCCATTTAGGCTTTGCCATTAGGTGACACTGTCCTGGATCTTCCTGGGATGAAGGTATATATAGACAGGTGACTCTCATTGGATCTTTAGCACTACTATTACTAACATGTTGCACGGTCACGGACAAGGGAAGAACACCAAAGCTCCTCCCACTGCTGCACCCACACCCCTCCCCACCGCTGTACTGCTCACTGCTGCTGCTGCACCTGCACCTCTCCCTGCTGCCATTGTCCTTCCTGCAGCTACAGTTGCTAAGCTCCAAAATCCCCCCCACAAATGACAGCTTCCTGAGAAATTCAGAGATAATGCAGCTGACAATGTTGTTACTGGCCCAAGTCATCCTGAGGCTGAAGCCAAATCATTCAACCTGAACATCTCTTATGTCAAGGATGAGGAAGATGACAGCATTGCTGCACTCATACTCGGGACTGTCACTAGCACCACCCGATCTGATCTGCTGACCACAAATGTTCGAAGAAAAAATGCCGCGAGTGCTGATGATTTCCATTTTTTCTTTGAGCAAAATCTCGTCACTAAGCACAAAGTCTGCAAACCTTGTATATGAGTATCATGCCCCTAAGTCTTCCTTTTCTTTATCACATCCTTCACTAGGGTGTTACACGAGACAGATGACTCACATATCATCACCAAGTATGGTTTAAATACAAGCTCTACTGGCCCTCGTACCCATTTATTTTACCACCATACCGCTCTTTACATAGCGGAAATGCTGTGCCATAATTGACCCCCAAAAGCTGGTCTAAAAACCCTGATTGACAGGGGGTGGACCCTTGTTGGACTATCCGAAAGATTTCGGGATCCGACGTGTACAGTTGACACAGTCGGAACTCCTCCCAGTCTAGGACCAAACAGTTCGCTGCCAAGAACCAGTGCATCTATTGACGATATACCAGAATTCTCCATTGATGAGATGCACTGCCATATCGTCAACTTCATCATAGCCAATGATCAAGTGAGTAATTGTTTGCTTTCTATGCACTGTTATTAATCAGTTGTCTTTAGTCAATAAGTGTCATTGAATGCCCAGAGTTTTGATGTCTTCTCCGGCAAGATGTGAAGGAGTTCGACATTCCTCACCAGACCAAATTCCGTGAATTGATTATTGATGCCTGGAAAGAATAATTTCTACTTTTGAAGGGCGACCTTGCAGTAAGTGTACACCCATTCCTGCAAAGTATCTAATGTCTTTCAGAGGGTGTAGGATAAAATATCATTCACATCTGACATCTGGTCAGATTTGAAGCTTTGTCCATTCATTGTGATCACCGCACACTGGATAGCCAAAGAAGACATGACTTCAATGGTTGTTTTAAAGGCTGCGCTCATTGCATTCCATCACATCCCCGGTAGTCACACAGGGGCGATGATCAGAGAAACCATATTGTATCTCCGTGATCATGCCAGTGTCATGAAGAATGTCAGTGTTTAGTTGTATCGTGCAGCATGCTCTGACTTGTTTTAGATTGGGCACTTTACTCTAGATAATGCTGCCAACAACAAGATGGCCATGGATGAACTATCTTCCCTACTGGAAGAACATGGAATTCATTTTGATCCCCTCGATCACCAAATCAAATGTTTCCCTCACATGGTCAACATAGCTGTGAAGCATGTCCTTGATGATTATGCAAGTGCAGACTGCTCTGATGTGCCCAATGAGTGGATAATCCCTTGCACTACTATAGTCATCCAGAAGGCATTTCAATGGGACTAACACATTCTCGCCATATATAAACCCACATGTATTTCTTGTTTACTCAGTCAATAGATTCCCTCAAAGTCACTCGTACTCTTTCACAGCCAATCGAACGTGCTACCAATAGGCACCACATGCGGCTCAACAAACCATGTCCAGCAAGAGCACCCCAATGCTAGGTGGTGCAATTCCAATCTTCGAAACATTGATCAAATGGTGGGAGCACTTGGCTACTGCTGTCCCACACCTTGTACCTCTTGTCAAGGTAGGTTTGCATTGGGCAGATATGTATCATGACCGCATGGGCTGCACCAAAGCATATGTGGTTGCCATGTGTTAGTCCTGTCATGCTGTGCGGGAGTTCAAAGGGGAATCAAAATGACAATTGAGGATGGAAAATGTTTGTTGGCTTGTGGCATAGTGTTGAGAGCGGGTTATGAATATAATAGAGGCTTGCTTGGTAGCACATTTGATCAGCTGTGAAAGAGTACGAGTGACTTTGAGGGAATCTATTGACTGAGTAAACAAGAAATACATGTGGGTTTATATATGGCGAGAATGTGTTAGTCCCATTGATTTCAATAACTGTTGATTTCTCATGATTTTTTCATAGTCGTTGATCCAACTATATGGATGGGATGGATGAATGTACATTGGGATAACGCACAAACTATCGAGGTTAAGAGCAATATAATGGAACTGGTATGTCTACCTGACACTGATTTAACTGATGCAACTTATGAACTGATGTGTCCCACAGATGTGGAACAAGAGAGCAACAACACCTCCGACTCTGCACAGTCTCTACCCGTCAAACCACTGGAAGCCCAGCCATACGCTATTGCAACACTCAGTGCACAGCTTATGATCTTCCTGAGATCAATGTACTGCCATGTCACAATGATGGTGCCCAAA
>JABCPV010000436.1:0-22039 GCA_016584345.1 Suillus ampliporus | reverse complement strand
GACAGCGTACAGTTAACGTAGCAAAGCAATGCTCAAATGAAGAATTAGGACAATGGGATGTTGAAAGAAGATAAACCAAAAAGTCATTTTCCAGATCTATTTGTGCGACACATCTCGTCGCACCCGTTATCGACGTGGCGTTTAAGTGAGTCCGCGCGACTGAAATCCTTCCCGCAGTAACGACATCGATGTAGGACGGGGGTTGTAGCATGCACAGTTTCATAATGTCTCCGTCTATCGTGCGAGCGAGTAAACGACCTGTCACAGAGCTCGCAGGGAAAACGATCTCCAAGAAGCGCCGGGTTGCTGGAGGGTGATGTATGCACAGAACGTGGCACAGCAGGGGGCGAGCCGCCTTGGCTGGTGTGCTGGGGGTTGGGGGACATATGGTAGTACGGTTCGATGGTGGGGCGAGAGCGTGAGTTCGACGTTACAGTGCTGGAATACACCTGATACGTCTGTGATGGTGTCGGGATGAATTGTTGTGGATGCGCATTGAGATTCTGGGGATCGATATGCGGATGTGAGTTTATCGCATATTGAGGACCTGGTCCAGACGAGTGATGATGTGAGGGGAAGTAAGTATTGGGTTGGTTCGCTGGAGGATAGTATGGCCTGCGCGCGTCCGTAGCAGGTAATGTCCCGTGTTGTGGGTGGTTAGAGAAAGGAAGAGGTTGCACGACATTACTGGAGTGGTTCCCTGCTTCAACAATATTAACTGCCAATCAAAGCGCCACTTAATGGTATTAATACCTATGATTCCATTGGGCAAAGTGCTGTCCAGTGGGTAACCTGATAATATCTGTGAATGTTGGGAGGGATATCCAGAAGTGTGGTTGTTCGAGTTCGAAGAGGATTGTCGAGGATGGTGGGCAGAAGCATGTGGTTGCATTGTCTGATGACTGTTGTTGGAGTACGTATTTGGGTATTGCATCGTGCAAGGAGGATTTGGTGAACGGTAAAGACTTCCCAGTTCTTCAACTTATCGAGCCCTTATATACATTTTTGCAGTGAAAGTGCTTGGGTGTCGCCTGTCATATCAGGGTGGAAACGTACCTTAATGAATAGATCGGTTACTAAATCATTACTTCTCAGAGCGTAATCCCGGTATGAACGAAACGCTCTCCGGCATCAAGAGATATTCTGTAGAATGCGCCAGATCAATTATTGTAAGGAAGATAGGGCACACGGGCGCGGAATGCACCAATCATGATCGTCACTAGGGTCTTGGATGTTGATTACCCGGGAGGCTAAATTCCGTCAAATAGGAAGGTTCAGCGAAGGCTCCGTACCACCTCGGGAGCGGGTGGAGCAATGGAAGGAACAATGGAAAAATTAGAACAGACAGGATTGGACAGATACGGGGGGTCTCACCGAGGAAAGCTGTGTACTGTCAGAGCTCAGAAGGAGAACCCCTCCATTTGTGGTGAACGGCAGGTTTGCAGAAGATCGCTGAAAACAGATCAAGAGGCTAGAGAGTTTGCGGAGTGTGAGTTCCTGGGCAGTTGACTTAAGATCGAGTCGGATCGGCCCTGCTCTCGTAAAGGCATCATAATATCAGTGACAGCCCTTGTGCAGCAAGACACGCTGCTTTCATCTAACGCTAAGCGGAAAGATCCATTACATATGAGCAGATGTGACCCTTGGATTCAATGTTACTGATGAGTCATTCTTCAACCTTCAAGAGGCTGTACATGGAAACAGAGGAACTGACAAGTTACTCATCGTACGAGTTGTCAGATAGAAGCGAGTTGGCTCAGCCAGTCACCATACCTTTTGTTGTTTAGTGGACCCCGTCGGAACGTACTGGGTGGTCAATCACGGGAAATTCCAGCCAATTGAGAATGCCTCGTGAAATAGGTGTCCAATCACAGAGCGTTCGCCAGGATCTTGGATTGGTTAGCGGCTGAGCTGGAATGATTAGACCCAGGGCCCATCCAGAACAATGTCTTTAGTTAAACACGCGCCAGAAGATCAAAGTTAACACACACGAGACGTATATTGCACATGGACAAAACCGCGGGACAAGAGCTTGCGGATTTCCACGACGTCGAGAATGACGTGTATGTCCAGCTAGACAACGTAGCAAGAAGATGCGATAACCGAACCGGAGAACTTACTACTCGCAACGATATGAAACTCACGTCAGGCCACTATAAAGGCGATGGAGTTCCTCACTATGGCTATGCGTTCGAAGTCGAGCACCGATTGAATCTTAGAGCGCGATGTTACCACGAAAAAGAAGACCGACGACGGTGACAGGGAGAATAGACAGTTGAGCTGACTACATACGACAATATTTTGATACCGTCTTCCTGCACGATTCCTGCAAATGAAGAATCCCATTTTCCACGTGTTCTTGTCCTCGGGAACGCGTCTTCCTTTTCGGCACCGATGGCATCCTCAAAATATTGCGAGACCACTGTTAGGGCGATTCGTCAACTCCATCGGCATGATTTACTCGGAGCCAGAAGCTTGTAGATCTGTTTTCAACAAGTTATATTGCACCATTGAAACAAACGAGATAGCGTGTGTCTATCTCCTCGGACAGAAGAGAAAGCGGCGAATCACCACTCGGTTTCAGCGTTGGTACAGTCGCAAAGCTGTACAACTCGCTCAGCTCACGGCGAGAGATGGCATGTCAATTTACACATGAAGAACTCAAAACAAAAATAAACTTTGAGAAAGTTCGGAGAAGTATGATTCGGCAGTGGAGCTACTAGTAGTCCCCGCAGCGTGCCTCCCCGAAAGCGCCAATCGCCAATCTACTTTCATTAGACACGCGAAAGCCTCGAGGATGCGATCAGGAGCAACGGCCGCATCTGAGTTTTGAACCTAGTGAGACAGTTGCCAGCGTTTTTAGTACAGTCCAAAGGAATATGCCGTTTCTGATGACAACCGAAGTCCTTTCCACCAATCAGAGCGCTGGCTTCAGGCCTCAGGATTGCCCAAGCTTGAAGCGCGCAACGTAAAAATGGGTTTGTGGCTCGGAGTCAGGCACGCTAGCAGAGAAAATTCCCGTCCTTTCAGGTCCACTTGCAAACTTAACCTTGCTCATGATCCACTGCTGACTGCGTAGATGGGTCTCGACTTCCTAAGAGCGCCAAGAACTGATGGGGCCGCGTCTGCGTGATCGAATCGATAGTCAGAACTTTGTTTGGATTGCTTGGGTACTTGCAATTTGGCTTTCAAATATGGTGATTTCGACTCGATGGTTTGCCATGAAGTACTGAAGTACTCAGTAGCGGGAGCAGATGCATGTGTAATACCAAACAGGGACAAAGGGATCTGTGACTTGTGACTCCTTCCTGCAAATTCCGAATCACTTCGAAGCACGCGAGTATGGCACCCTTTGACCTCGACGCGTGTATACAGCAACTACTCCGCAAACAGCTCTTACATGAGGCCCTTTTACGCGAAATATGTGCAAAAACGAAAGAGGTTCTCATGAGGGAATCTAATGTGGTGCATGTCAGTGCCCCAAGTGACTGTCGTTGGAGATATACATGGGTGAGTGGCTCGCACCTTTAATCCATTTATGCCATTTCATCATGGAACTCAAGTCAGTTTCTACGACCTCATCGAGATCTTCCGCATCGGTGGCTACGCTCCTCACACTAATTATCTTTTCCTGGGTGAGTTCGTTTCTCGCTCTCAGAACAAACATTCCTTTTCTCATAGCGCGCAAGGGGACTATGTTGATCGTGGCCTGTTCAGTGTCGAGACCATATCACTTCTTACGTGTCTTAAGCTGCGTTTACCCCGACAGAGTTCAGTTAATTCGTGGCAACCATGAATCAAGGGCTGTAACACAAGTCAGCCCCAATTCATGATGTTTTTGGGCACTCTTATCGCTCAATGTTTAACTTAGACTTATGGGTTTTATACGGAGTGTGTGCGGAAATACGGCTCGTCACATGTATGGACGTATTTCACGGACATGTTCGACTTCTTGACCCTGTCTGTGGTAATCGATGATCGGATATTTCTGTGTTCATGGAGGTCATGAGCGATTTATTTTTTCACAACGTCACGATCTGATGAATTTGCCTCGTCTTAGGTCTTTCGCCGTCTATCCACTCAGTAGATCAAATCAAAGTTGTAGATCGATTTCGTGGTATGTCCTCTCAGGTTATCCTTGCTCCCGCACCCTTATTTCGATCAGAAATCCCACACGAGGGTCCTATGGCCGATTTGGTATGGTCAGATCCAGATGCAGAGAAAGAAGACTTTGCAATATCCCCAAGGTCCGTGTCCTACTTCATCATATCACTAGCGTTATTGACTAATGAGGCTTATGCTTGCTCCGCTTGTGCTGTGTCCGATATTTCAATCTGAAACAAATGATGTAGAGGTGCTGGCTACACGTTCGGATCAGGCGTCGTCCACAAGTTCTTGGAAACGAATAATATGTCTCATATTTTACGCGCGCACCAACTCTGCATGGAAGGGTATTCGTCGCTGTTTGACAAACATCTTTCTACCGTTCTGGTCAGCGCCCAACTATTGTTATCGTTTGCGGCAATTCCGCGAGTATACTCGAGGTGGGTCCTGGCGAGAGCATGTATTTCAACGTGTTCGAAGCTGCCCCGGAAAATGAGCGCGATGGTCCGAGTCAACAGGCTCCCCAGAATGTTGGGGAAAGGACGTCGCCGTCCTTGTAGTCATCTCCTGCGCCGTATTTTCTTTGAATAGACCAACTTGCTCACACGAGTGTTTGCTCCACCTAGCTGCCCGAGTACTTTCTCTAGTATCTCAACAGACTACGTCGGAGCTCTTGATCATTTTTGATAGAACTGAGTACTGCCGGCGGCGGTTGTGACGCCGAAGCTGTAGTAAGTAAATATAAACCTGTATTGTGCGGACGATACTAGTACGAGTACGATGATACTTTACTATACCCCACATGATGTGTCCTTCTGTATCACGCTATTAATCTTGCGGATGCTCTTCTGATTGCCAGAATGTGGACTCATTAGGGAATTAACAAGAACTGAGCTAGCACGAATGTCCATGTTGGCCGGAGAAAAAGGAGGCCACTCCGCCGAGTTGAGAACCATGATTCGATGATTAATCAATAATGATTACATGCGGACTAGGTGTGCAGATCACAAGGCAATTTATGTAACGCCTCGGCATATCTTGACTGCGTGGGCATCAGAACCGCCGACATGATATCCCGGTTCGTCATCAATTTCATCATACAGGCTGGATCATTGGGTGTTGCCAGAAGATAGAGCTATCCCCAGTATCCATCGTGTTACTCCCCTGACTCTCTTCCGTGTGAGACTGGACTGTAATAAGAAAGAGCAGTATAATGATGCGTGCACCCCATCTTCTCCACCAGAGAACTGAGAGGGTCAACAACAGATCACGTTTCCGCCGGCGACCTTGTTGCACCACGTGCGGTCTTGAAAGGGAAGCGACAGTAGGATAACCAAAGAACGGGTTGAGGGAGGATCGAGGGGGTATGAATATGGACGAAGCCTGCCGGTGTAGGGTTTCAGGAAGCCGAATGTTAGGCGCCGGCAATGCACCATTCACGTGAACTGACAGAAGCACAATTTTTCTGGTCGTCCGAATTTAATGGATCTTCAACGAGGTGAAGTGGCGAGAGTGCACCGCCATAATCTGACAAACGCACGCTGCTAAGTGGGTAAGGCAACAAGATAGGGTGACTGACTAGATGGTAACGCTGAAGCAGAACAATATTGAAGAAGCTCCTCCCTGGATGGAAAGAAGACTCGGGCAACTGCGGAATTAGGAAGTAGGCACCTAAGATCCGGTCAAGCAGGCCAAAAAACGTGTTTGGAGCGAACGCACTTCACAATGGACCAGGTCATTGCATACGTCCAAGAATAATTGAGCAGGAATACTGACACAAAACAAAGTTGAGTTTGATCGTTGTGCACGATTATATAGACGCATTGTTACCTGCAGCAAACATTCCAGGGTATCGGGGAACTACTTCTTTCATGAACCCATGTTAAAATTTTAAGGTTCTGTCATGAAACTGAATAGAAAGTTTAGTTTTGATGGGGCGTTGACATACAAACGACTGGATCGATAGACCTTCAAGGTCGACGACGACAACACATTGAAGAATTATTTCATGGTTTGCATACTTATCATTGAGAGCATTGAGCGAGCGCAGATGAATACGCAGACGTTCGAGTGAGATCAAAAACACCATCCATCATTGTTTGCTGCGCAAGTCAGCAATTCTGAACAACTGGAGAAACACGAGGGGGACGGCAAGTGGATCTGGCAAATCGGCGGCGGAAGCAATGAAACAGTGCAGAAGGAATAGTGGAGAGTCGCAATACATTTAGACGCCAAATGAGTGTGGTTTTGTACGGCCTCCAATGCGAATATGAACGAATGAATTTATGGGTGGCGTACACACCAAGCTTTAGCGCAGCTACATGTATAAGCGATTAGCATTTCACTCACCCGTAAGAAACGGAAAATGGTTGCTGTGGTTAACCGTAGTCAACTTACGGCTTTACCAATCTGAGGCTGCAACATTTACCTGTATCTGAGATCCATTCTTTCGCCCATGTATGGTCCGCATCACTGAGTGCAAATGCTTGGGCCACATGTGACAAGACCTCATCATTCAATGTTAATTGGAGAGCACATACATCCGCAAGGTTTGCTTTGTACTGGTCAATGAGCCTTTCGTGATTATCCTGGAGTACGGAGCGCGCAATACTGTTGTTCATGGGTGTAGGAGGTAAGGTTTAGTCAAACATTATGTACAATGGTCAATGTAACTTAGCTAGTACGTATCTATGGGGTAACTGGATAAATTTATAATTAATTACCTGATGTAATTTTTATAATTCCCGATTTCTTTTTTTTTTCATGTTCCTTGACAGACCGGTGCAGAATCTCGTGGTCTATCATTACACCCTTATATATCGACTGCAAATCCACTGTCATATATCAAGTCAGGCTGGTCAGCTCAAGGAGACGACGTTTTGTGTCACAGGTTGATGTGTGCAATCGGATTCGGAAGTCATCGGGTTGTCGAAATTCACGGGATGGATTTGGGATGGATGCGCTAACCTGTAATAGTAGGTAATAGCATCCTTCAAGAAGTCTCCACGGACTCGGATCTACTCGGATGTGACATTTCGAACTGCTCGTCGCGAGTCTGGTCTGCAACTTCTGCGTACTGTCACCAGCAATCGCTTTCCCCACCGGCCGTATAGCGTCGCGAGCATACACTAACCCTACTAACCCCTAGTAAACAACAGATCCATCTAACTAAGCTCTTAACCGGTTATAATAGGTGCTGATTGGCTGGGCGCTCAATCTGTAAGCCTTATTGTTAGTCAATTTAACGCAGAATTAACGCTGGTGCATACATATTAAGTACGCGTGAAACGACTTTGTTGTCGTTCACGGTCGCTGGCAAGTTGAAACCAACTGGCAACTCTAGTTACAGCAGACAACCGTATCATCTAGTATCATTCGACAGGGGCCAGTAGCCTAGGGTCACCGCGGAATACAGGCTTAGAATGGGCGTTTTACTTCTCGTTTCTCCGACTGATCCCTACTTTCCTGTCTCGGTCTTGGCTCAACACCATCACTAGTACTTGCTACGCTTCCGTCGTTAAGCCCGAGGTGCAGCTGAAAATCAGAGACAAGGATGGAATAGTTTCCCCATGGCAGACCACACTATGTCGAAGGAAGACAGTCGTTCCGAAGTACACACCCGCAGAAACATTTACCAGGCCGATATTATATAAATATCACCTTGGGATAAATACGCGTCTCTCAGTCCCGCCTGCCTCTCTTGCATTACAGTATTGGTATGTACTCCATTGCCACTGCAGCTGCTAAAGCGTTCGAAGGCTCACAGGAGCAACAAGAACATAATGGGCAACAGGTCTCACTGCTGCATACTGCCTCGCCCAGGCCGGCTATAAAGTGACCATCCTCGAGGTCGCTCCCGCAATTGGAGATATTGATGCTGACATCCAGGTCAGCCCAAATCTGACCCACCTTCTTATCCGCTGGGGTCTGGGCAAGCGCCTCAAAGAAGTTGCTGTCAAGCCCGAGGCATCGACCTTCAGGCGCTGTGAGTTAAATCTATTTTCGTATATCCTACTCATCCCTCTTACCTCATAGGGTGTACCGGTGAGACTGTTGCATGAACACAGTGGGGCGACACTATGGAGGAGGAGGTATGGGGCACCTTACTACCACACCCACGTTGAGTTTGAGCTGTACTTAATGCCCAGTAAAGCTGATCAAGTCTATAGGGTGCTGATTTCTATCGCATGGGGTATGGATTGGCAGAGCCTCATTATACCATTCACACCAATTGTCGGGTTATTTACCTGGACACGTCAAAGCCTACCATCACTCGCGAATCTGGCGAAGTCGTGCATGCTGATTTAGCCATTGGTGTTGATGTGTAAGCACGCTGGCTTACCTGAGTTCCCATACTCAGTATATATACTGCTGCTGATACTGAAAGGTAAGCTTTCAGTATTCTACCTTTTGGTGTAACGGTCACGCGGGCGGCAGTTGATCCCCTTACATGATGGAGTTAAGAGTACTTTGCGACAGCATGTCGTGGGTCGGGCGGATCAACCCAGACCCACAGGGGATGTCGCGTACAAAGCTATCATCCCGACAGAGAAGCTTCTACAAGACCCGGACCTGCGGCCCTTGGTTGAGAAACCTGAAATGGTCGGTCGAATGGATTCACGACGCCATATTATGGCGTATAACATCGTATGAAGCCAACCCCTTACCATCTTCTTCATTTCACCCTCGTAGCGCGCTAAAAAGCGAGTATAATCTCGTGATGGTACATCCCGACAACGACGGCGAGGAATCATGGACTGCCAACGGCAGCACAGACGAGATTAGGGTTGAGTTTTCTGGTTGGGAGCTCCGGCGAGTGTAGCCTTGCGCTACATTCTTGCTCTCGTGAATTGAAACAGCATTCAGAAGCTCCTGGCCATGATTCCTTCTACGCTGAACTGGAAATTAATGGATCGCGATCCTCTTGAAACGTGGATACACAAGGATGGAAAACTAGTTCTATTGGGAGACTCCTATCACCTCATGCTCGTATGTCTCACTCTCTCCTTATAATGTCATCTGACTCATCCGACTGCTAAACCATGGATCCGCAATAGCCGTGAGTGGTTTCTGTTAAAAGCGTTCTTGCGACCATGGGCCCAATATATTTTTCAGGTCGATGATGCCGCTGTTTTGGGGAACATTTTCTCTCACCTTGCGCACCGCTCGCAGATTGTTCTCCTCCTTCACGCCTACCAATCCATTCGCTATGATCGGGCAACCGCCATTCAAGACTCGGCTCGTTTGAATTAGCACATATTTCATCTTCCCGATGGTGCACATTGGATTCGGCAGGTAACGCAAACCAGTGGGCCGACAAGGAAAAGAATACAATCCAGTTTGCCTACGACGCTGACGACGAAGCAGAGGAATGGTGGCGAAAACATGGGCATACCCTTATGGGTCTTTGCTCCCCGGGCCGCATGCAAATAGAGGTACAGCAGCGCTGCCGCTTATTGTGGTTTCTACTGACGCATTCTCTACACGACCACATAATTCTCAAGGTGGTAAAGCTTTGCAATCGTCCATGCCAGACAGTAACGCTTAAGGACGGTCAGACAAGGCGTAATGTAGATGAGCGTGTGGATTGAGCAGCAAGGTAAGCGATGAGACACATCCATATGTGATGCGAATACATATGACCCTGAGCGAGCGATCAACGGACCGGGCACAGGTGAAATATGATAGGATATCTATCCAAAAAGCTTCGACTACTAGACGCGTACCAACGCGTGAGCACAAGGTAAGCGATGTAGATGAATACCCGTATTCACTTGACTCCGATTCCTATCCTGGTGTAAGCAACCTATCATTTGGAAAGTTCATGCGATAGTTCCCCGTTCACAGCCGGAAGTTGGAACCAACTCACTTCGGACATGTATCCACCGAGCATAACCAGCGGGCGTCCGAAGGACTGCACCGTCGAGCTGCTAAGAGACTAGTCGGACTCGGTAAGATAGTGACATCTGCCAGCCTATCTGCCAACGTTATCCGACACTGTTCGGTCAATAAGCGTTGGAAGACCACATATATATAGAGTCGATCCAAATCTTGACATCATGCTGGATGGACCCGTTGAAAGGGTGGAACGTGTGAACCTTACTAAAAGCATTACTCTTGGACTTATCTGCATAATTCCATGAGACGTTCTGATGTGGGGAGGAACTGTAGTGCGTGCCGAGTAACCGCTTCAGGTTGCCAATAATGTATCTATAAGGTTAGAGCGGAAACGTCGTTTCAGGCCAGCTACACCCCGATGTGATAGGCAGAATTACTAGGTCACCGAAATGATCGGTATACCGGTAGTGGCTAGTTGCTAGTTGCTAGAGCTACTTGATACTCTCCATTCTTCTGCACTTCATGTCAACAACAACCAGGAGGTTGATGGACAGAAGACGTAGATGTCAGGCCGTGCGAACATGCAAGATGCCCCGACGCAAGGTCAATGCCTGACCCTTTTTGATTTTCCTCCACCCCGCCGGCCCCCCACTCACAACACGCCTCTTGCCTTTAGATCCAACACTCCCATCGTCACTCAAGGCCACATCCATGAGGCGCAGCGTTTTCAAGTGCGCCAGCCAAAAGCTGCTTCTCCCCGAGCCGTACGATAATGGCGTGTCTCCTGTTGAGTGTGAGCGACTCAGCCGCAAGGAGCCGTTCGTCAACCTAAAGTGGAAAAGAGTTTCCATGTCATTGATGCTCGAGTGGAAAAATGATTGGATGGCCATACTTCGAGATCTGGTGATCGATAAGTGCTCAAGCGCATCTCGAATATGCTTCGCAATAACTGAGAGACCTGTCGATCAAACTTGGCTTTTGGAGGACGGCCTTTCTCGCGTGTCTTTTCCCACTCTTCTTGGGAGAGAAGAAGAAGTCGTATCAAAGACATCAGCGCTGCAGGCAGAATTGGGTCCGCGTCGAGGATTAAAACACTAGATGTGGTGCGTGAGTATAAGGGAAAGAAGTGAGTGACAGGCCATACTCATCACCTCCCTCGTCGAGCCACCAGTCGATCCGTCGTTGATATGTCTCGTTATTGGAATCGTAACCACAAACAAGCTTGACAATGAGGTCTGCTCGGATCTCTACGACGTCATGTGGATTTCCAAGCGCACCCTTGAGATGGGGACAAGGAACAAGATCGACGTGTCCGTAGCGCCTGAGCAGGTCTGAATTTGGCGGGTCGCCATATGTATTGAACTTGAATGGATGTGAACCGGTAGAATTACTCAGCGAAGGCTGACTTACTATTTGTTCCCCAGCCTTAATGGGCTTCGTAGTGACCATGCGAAGATGGTGTTCCTCGTAGAAAAGTTTAGCCTGTGAAGACCGGTATAAACGTCGTGCGAGTGCAAAGACACAAAAGAACGACTGGAACAGAGAGATTCCATGTTCACATAACTTACATTGACGGAGTCATATCGAGCATTCAAAAGGTCAGCCATAGGCACCATTGCAATGTCCAATGCATCCTCTATGTCCGCCTCATCGCTATCTCTATCACTGCTCTCTTCGTCAACACCTCTGTCATCGTCTCCTGAACCGTCAACATCCATTGCGCTCCCAATACTCGTGTTGGCTTGTGTGTCCTCCTTACTGTTTTCTTCAGGAACATGTTCGCCATCCTGCTCAACTTCCCCTTCCCACCTCTCTACACGGAAGCTTCGAGATAGAATTCGGCTGCCTGTGATGTGGTACCGATGAAGTGTGTACCATGTATCGATTTTATCCGAGGGAAACAGGTCTGGTCGAGTCTAGATTCGCCCAAGATTCGAGTCAAGTGAGACCACAGGGGGAAAAGTTAGAAGATAAATCCACCTTGATCGCTGGAACGAGCTTCTCGTGATAGTCACGCTCAGCCTCAACCCGACCTAACTTGTCTAGATTTCAGATTATGGTGAGCCACGAACGTCCGTGTTAACAAACAAGAGTACGACAAAAACCATGCAGCAGCGATAAAAAAAATTGACAACAGACCTACCACAGCCGTCCCCTGGAGCTCTTGGAGTTCCTCGTTACTCCAGAACATTGGCGTATCGAATTGTGTCGGGAGTGATGCTGTATATTTGAGATTCAGAAGCTGACTCGAGCAGTCGTTTGGAAAAGACTCACCGAGATATGTAATCCACTTTCCTTGGTTGCCTCGAGCTTCCTCCCACATCATACAAAGAATCAACCCAACCCAACCCTTGTGTAAATTGTGCTTTCTCCATGCTCCAATCCCGAGTGCAGAAGGAAGGGTTGAAGTCAGGGTGGAAAGTGTCAATGCACGAGGAAGTGTGAAAATTGTATGGTTTTCCTAAGCGAGAAGTTTCAAGTGAGTAGCTCATTAGACTGAAGTATTTGAAGGAGGCGAACAGGTATATCTTGGAGTGCGATTGCACCACGTCCGCTGCCAGGAAAATCGGCGACGCCCATCATTGAAGTATCCAAGACCCCACCATGGTGCTGAAACCAAGCAACGAAATCATCCATGCTTGAAAAACCTGTGAAAGCAGCCTGATCAAGTTGTCAGCAAGTAACCGCAAAGATGGAGCCAGGTCTTAGACTGTCGACGACAAAGCTGAGCGCTGAACAATCTTCCCTAAGTAGTTGCAATTGGCAACTAACTTATTACTATAGTAGTCATGAAATAGCCTAAGGAACGTCTTCCTTCGCCTACTATGAAGTCGTCTTCCACAGACTCGTCATCGAACCCCACCGCAGATACACACTGTAGCGCTGCGTCAACTTGCAAGTAATGATTTATTTTTGGGTCGATGCTGCTGCAGCCTGCGGCGCAACAGTGCGGTGCACTGCGAATAACAATACTCTTACTATATCTGGCCATCTACGTATGCGACTGCGTATGGTCGACAGCTGCGGACTCGACTAACTCTCTTCTCATATATAACTTACTTCGCTAATTTCCATTGATTGAAGACCACGAACGTTGTTCCACGATGACCCAGACCAACCAACCATATGAGGGTCAACATGACGACCAGCCTCGAGGTGAGCAACTTTGGTCATATCAAATATTACTTAGACAAACTGATACGCCAGATATAGCCAACCTAGCCCCATCATCATCGCCTTCAGAATCAGAGGACTCGCACCAGTTTCCTCCTTCGCCACCAGGTATACACGATAACAACCAATCTTCCCCACCTCCCATTGTTTCAACTGCAGCAGCTCCATCCTCATCTCAATCGCCAGAACCGGCTGATATGATCACTCTTTCACCCCAACCTCCTCCTATCACTCAAGCCGAAGATACGCCTGCCCTCCCCCAGCGTCCTCCTGATGATAATGTGGACCCACGCATCGCGAGCTTGCACGCGATGTTCCCCGATTTTGATGACTCTCTTCTGTGTGTAGACAGTGCTTTGTCAAGTTCTATGTACTGAATGACGTACAGATTATCCGTACTTCAGAGTGTCAATGGTGACCAGGATTTGGCAATTGACACACTGCTAGGGATGAGCGATCCCGACTATGTCTCGCAGCCCCTACCACCGCCGGAGCAGCGTGAGCCTACTCAGACTGAGCTAGACGAGCAACTCGCTCGACGTCTCATGCTAGAGGAAGAACAGGCTTCACAGCATCAGTGGGGCCCTCCGCAGCAGAACCAGGGGCAATCTTATCAGCCGAGGCGTTCCACTAGTCGAGGAGGCTGGGGAGGCGGTGGAGATGAAACTAGAAGGTATGACAGTACAGCGCAGGTGGGTAATCCACCGCAACGCGACACTATGGCAGAGTTCCAAGATGGGTTCAACAAGATAGCGGAGAGTAAGTATTTCACATCTTTGATCCGATAGGCATTAATTGACTACGGGGAAATAATCAGCTGGAAAGAAGACATTCTCTTCAATTGTTTCAAAAGTCAAAGCGAAGATGCAGGAGTACGATCAGGGCCAGGGACCGCCCAGGTTCGTATCCTTTCCTTTTCCTTTGGTCACCTGAAGATTGTTTTATTGGTTCCACCCTCCCTCGAGTTTTCCGCACTTCCTTCATACTGTCGCTTTTGTTGACCCTCGTTCCATTTTGTTCATCTATTTCACCCTCAATTTACGCTAAAGGTTCTAATCGGACTTCCAGGCAAGATATACAGCCTGCTTGGGGTCAGGCATCCCAATCCTCCTGGAGTGGCGGACAACCCCACACAAATACATCTTCGCAGGTCCAGTATCAGCCTTCTTATCACGATCCCACTCTGCAACCACAGGAACCTTACTATGACCCCAATCCACCGGGCGAAAGTAGGTGGCAGTCTCCTCCCCGTGGAGGCAACTCCAATCCGACGCCGAACTCCAATCCTTCTCTCGTCCCAAGCACAACATACATTCCGCCGAACCCCGCCACCAAGCCTATACCGAATTCCACGTCCATCGCTAGCAATAGCCCGACCTATACCGGATCATCCACATATAGCCCACCGACCACAGGCATGGGCACGTCTCCTCCGCCCGAACTTGCTCAGCGGTCAGGCGACACCCCACGACCGCCGTCGACGGGTGCAGGTACACCGAGTGGAATTGATCCCGGTTAGTCATTTTCTTGCCTCCCGCCCCTTTGCGCCTCGTCGTCGTCGTCGTCGAATTTTGTCACATTTACTCACTACTCGTTATATTAGCTAAATTAGGACTTCTACCCAAACGACCTGTATCACTCCTTCGGGAACAGGTTCCGCCTTCACACAGAGACGATAGTGACGATGAGTTAGAATACACAGAAAATCCGTTCGAGGACAGGGGCCGGTAATCAGGTAGCTGATATGGGGTAACGAATTGTAATCTCGTCTATGACTGTGACCGCTGATGGACTATAAATTATGACATGTACAGTACCAGAAAACAGCTGCAATGTTTCACGAGATACATTTTCTTGCGCTTGGAGCTGTCGTCCACCTGCGTGCCCTCCACCTGGGTCCACCATTTTTGCTACGTCCCACGATGGAAGGCCGATTGGGATGTTGTTGTGCAAACCTAACTTATACGACTATTTCCCGACACAGCTACAGCTCCCTACTCCATCTCGTACACCATGTCCCCATTCCCCGGGTGCAATATAATACACTCCACAGTCTCTTCGCATGACCATATTAACCTGCGTCTGAACGCGGTCACGTACAATGTGTCTCATTATCCAGGAAAATTGGTCCAAGGGGTAAAATTTTACAATTAGAGCTTCGTGAATTGCGCGTTATCTATATCAAGATAGAGTTCTCAGTCGCGCACACAAGTGTGAATCAACGCCTTAGGCATTACCTATATCAAGATAGAGTTCTAGGGTAATGACTATGAGTATAGCAAACGAGACAATGAACTGAAGGTATACTGACCTCAGTCGCGCACACAAGTGTGAATCAACGCCTGAGGTCCGAAGATCATCCTGTAGGTAACTAAATACTATCGCGAGCAGATAGGATAAACGTATAGTGCGCAGCACGCATGATATAAGACTGCCAGACGTTCGTTGTCTGGCGTGAAGCGAGTGGAAACCGTCAATGTAAGTAAATGTGAGACATAGAGAGTAGAAACATATCGCGTCCGAAATAGCATCTCGGGCCGAACGACTTGTCAACTCCAACACTCCCCCTCAAGTCGAGCGCAGCCCGAGTTCGACGGCGAAGTGCTTGACTTTGGGTGAAGGCAGTGCCTTGGTGAGGGTGTCGGCGACCATATCGGCAGTAGGGCAGTAAATGAGACGGATCTTGTCGTGCTCGACGACCCAGCGAATGAAGTGGAAACGAATGTCGATATGTTTGGTACGGGCATGGTACTGATGGTCTTTTGTGAGCGCAATAGCGGACTGGTTATCTGAGAACAGCGTGGTAGCTTCAACGAGGGGTGCGAAAAGTTCGCCGATGAAGGAGCGCAGCCATAAGGCCTCCTTCGCCGCGTGTGTGGCCGCCACGTACTCACTTTCAGTCGTTGAGAGTGAAATGATCTCCTGGCATTTAGAGGACCACGACACAGCACCACCATCAATCAGAAATGCATACCCGGAAACAGCCTTGCGACCCTCTGCCATGCTTCCATCAGCATCTGCATATCCCGTCAGTGTGCTCTGCACTCCCCCATACGTCAGCCTAAGGTCCTTCGTACCGATTAGGTAGCGATAGATGCGCTTGACGGCGTCCCAGTGGGGGGTGCCCGGGTTGCTGGAGAACCTGGAGACTGTAGTGACGGCGTAGGAAATATCGGGACGCGTGCCCAGCGAGGCGTACATTAGTGAGCCAATGGCCTCACGGTAGGGTATGTGACGCATGGCCGCGAATTCGGCTCCAGTTGAAGGGGACTGGCCAGAGTGCAGTCTGGTGCTCGGTTCCATGGGGTTGGAGACAGGCTTGAGCTCGTCGAAGTTGAATCGGCGGATGATGGAGTCAATGTAGGTGCGCTGTGACAAGGAAATGGTACGTTCGTCACGTTTCCGTGTGACTTCGATTCCCAGGAGCCAATGGAGTTCTCCGAGGTCGGTGATTTCAACATGCTTACGAATCTCCCCCTTCAGCTCATCTATTTCCTTCATCGTCGAGGCTGCAATCGTGCAATCGTCGACATGCACGACGACGATCGTGTGGTCACTGGCCTTTGCTTGCCCCTTGAAGAACACTGCTTGGTCGACTGCACATTGGGTAAAACCCAGCTTGCCCACCAATATCTCCACCAAACGTTGGTACCAGCGCCTACCACTTTGCTTCAGGCCGTACAGAGTCTTACGAAGGCGGCAGACCTTGTTGGGGAACTCGGCGGATTCGAAGCCTGGAGGCTGGCGCATGTAGATTACCTCGTCCTCGGTGAGCTTTCCATTGAGGTATGCTCCCTTTATATCAATCTGATGGAGCTCGTAGTCTTCGCGCGCTGCTAATGCCAGGACCGTTCTGATGGATGCCAGGGTAGCGACTGGCGCGTAGGTGTCGAAGAAATCGATGCCTGGGACCTGGGAGAAGCCTTGAGCTACGAGGCGCGCCTTGTGGCGCACAACATTCCCAGCAGCGTCTTTCTTGGCATGGAAGACCCACTTGGAGCCTACGAGGTTAGCACCGTCTGGTAAGTCTGCGAGTTCCCATGTTCCTGCTGCCTCCAGCGTCGCTAACTCCTCTCGTATGCCCTCCTCCCATTGTGCCCAGTCTGGGCGGCGCCTAGCCTCAGCCAGAGTACTGGGTTCCAGCGCCTCTGACTCAGCAGTTGCCTCTCCCATCGCCATTGCAAGGTCGAGGCCACATAGTTCGTCATCTGGGTCTTCGATGATGGTGAGGAGCCTCTCAACGGCTTCCTCTTCCTCGATGTTGGCCGGCGTGTCGACGTTTTCGGTTGGCAACCGAATGCCACGAGGTACGGGGCCGTTTGCATTGACGATGTCCTGGAGACGCTGACTTGGCTTCCTGATACGTTTTGCAGGGAGTTCGGGATCTGCTGGGGGAATTTGGGGTGCGATCTGAGGTGCAGGGGGTGGGATGTTGATGTTGAAGGGTGCCCTTGCTGGGGGCGTTATTTATATGGTCATTTCAGAAATACATTTCAAACTTGAAAAAAAATTCCTTCTTGCGGGCTGGTACATATCTTGGAGGGCACTTCTAGGAATGATATGAGCCAACAATCAAAGAAAACGGCGGTTGGGTTGTGGAGATATTGTCAAAATACTGACTTTTCAGCCCACCTGACATATCACATCATTGTCGACCTCTGGATGCTCCGGGACCATCACCAATCGATTCCTAGGCCTCAATAACCTCAGTCACATTGTTTTCAATATCGTTATTGAGGTGCAATATCGGAATAGTGACATAAAGGTGATCAGGGGGGGAGGAGGACCTTGTATATCTCAGGAATATGATTTTTCCAGGGAAATCTGGCATGACCATCGTGTTCAGAGGGCTCAAGAACCCCCAGGAAAAATAGTTCTGAAGGACAGGCAAGTCACATGAAGGCTAGAAAAATCGATCTTTGGGTGGGGCAGCATGACAGGGGTGGTCAACTTTGGAACATGATTTTTAGAGCGAAATCTGGCTCGACCATCGTGTTCATATGGTCCAATAACCTCTAGAATGAATCCTAGCTAAAGCCAGGCAAGTCATATGAAGGCTGAAAAAATCGATCTTTGGGTGGGGCAGCATGGCAGGGGTGGTCAACTTTGAAACATGATTTTTAGAGCGAAATCTGGCTCGACCATCGTGTTCATATGGTCCAATAACCTCTAGAATGAATCCTATCTAAAGCCAGGCAAGTCATATGAGGGCTGAAAAAATCGATCTTTGGGTGGGGCACCATGACAGGGGTGGTCAACTGTGGAACATGATCTTTAGAGACAAATCTGGCATGACCATCGTGTTTGTATGGTTGAATAACATTCAGAAAGCTTCCAAGTTGAAAGCCAGGCAAGTCATATGAAGGCTGAAAAAATCGATCTTTGGGTGGGGCACCATGACAGGGGTGGTCAACTGTGGAACATGATCTTTAGAGACAAATCTGGCATGACCATCGTGTTTGTATGGTTGAATAACATTCAGAAAGGTTCCTAGTGAAAGCCAGGCAAGTCATGTGAAGGCTGAAAAAATCGATCTTGGGATAGGGCACCATGACAGGGGTGGTCAACTGTGGAATATGATTTTTAGAGACAAATCTGGCATGACCATCTTGTTTATATGGTTTGATAACATTCAGAAAGGTTCCTAGTGAAAGCTAGGCAAGTCATGTGAAGGCTAAAAAAATCGATCATTGGGTAGGGCACTATGACAGGGGTGGCCAACTGTGGAATATGATTTTTAGACACAAATCTGGCATGACCATTGTGTTTATATGGTTTGATAACATTCAGAAAGATTCCTAGTGAAAGCCAGGCAAGTCATGTGAAGGCTGAAAAAATCGATCTTTGGATAGGGCATCATGATAGGGCTGGTACTCAACTTTGGAACATGATTGTCAGAGACAAAAATAGTATCACCAATGCATTCATAGGGTTCAATAACCTCGATCATGAGTCCTAGTTAATGACAAATGTGTTATATCAAGGGCTAGTGAATCGATCTTTGGATAGGGCACCATGACAGGGGTGGTCAACTGTGGAACATGATCTTTAGAGACCAAACTGGCATCTCCAATGCATTATAGGGCTATTTTGTAAGTGGGTTCGGGTTAGACACCCGGAATCTACCCATTTTAAAATATATGTGCGCATTTGAACAGGATGCAAAATGCGCAAGGTCCATTAGTGCACTATAATAACATACATGTGCGCATTTCAACATGGTTTACAATGCGCAAAGGGTAAAAGTTACACTATGATTGATTGATTGATGTTCAAATATCAAAATCTCCGCATCAAAAGCCACTACGAAATGCGGAGGTTTGTTGTAAAATTTACATAGAGTATATACTGTAGTATGTATATACTGTACTATTTTAAGCAACCAATAGAAATAAAGATATAAAGATATATATAACAAACGAATAAGCAAATGATAAGTGACATGGGAGAGAAGCCAGGGGTCGAACATGAGGCGCTTCAGGGCCGGATGGGCAGGGTATACTGATGGGAGGGAAAGATCAAAGGATCGATAAACTTGATAGCGAGTGATAACTGCAACACTCACCTGGGATCGGATTGAAGATGCCTCCGCGCAAGAAATCTGAGCCAAGCAACGCTGTAAGTGCAAGATATATGATTTGAAATTAACGGATCAATAACGGAAGGGCAGGAAACGACTCACAGTGGGTTTTCGTTGGATACAAGACCGATCCAAGCGAAGATGCCGGAGAACGATCCAGCAGCGGAAGCGCAGCGGTTGAACCAGGAAGTAGAGACTGCAAGGATAGGGAATGGATACATCAATATATTGGACTTGGAAAATCCGCTGATCTTCGGGACTTACAACGACAGGCCTGAAAAGATGTCAGAGATCAACAAGATGATGACGTCCTTTGAGCGTCACGGAATCCAGTCGATGGACGAGAAGAACGCACTGGTGATCATCATCGAGCGTAGTCGATTGTCAGGGAACCAATCCCTCGACGTACCGTGGACGGATATCAACGCACTTCCCCATGTGCGTTTCCTGGACACGGCAGGGCTCACCCTAGCATCTGGGCAACATCGCGTTGCAGCGTTGAGGAAGCTGATGCAGACGCACACGGATGAGCTGGTCGTGCAGCTCAAACGTCTTGAACGGCTGCAGAACATCGATAATCCGTCGCCTGCCCAACAGGAGGAACACCGAGACTTACGGGAACACATCGCGGAGCTGAAGGGTGCTACGCAGATCAAAGGGAAATGGGGCGTGAAACTGTACGATGCAGGTGAGTCGGACAACGTACCATCCTTCTATACCTGCGCATCAAAGGCCACGACATGATGCGCAGGATATGTATAAGTATCTAACACCCTGCGCATCAAAGGCCACTACATGATGCGCAGGGTGTAATGTCACCAGTAAACGGCAGCGCCTCGTTTGTACTACTGGTGACTTCAATCACCAGTAAACGGCAGCGCCTCGTTCG
Source organism: Suillus ampliporus (assembly GCA_016584345.1). NCBI lineage: Eukaryota > Fungi > Basidiomycota > Agaricomycetes > Boletales > Suillaceae > Suillus > Suillus ampliporus. The sequence continues at coordinate 1,454 of JABCPV010000436.1, read as the reverse complement.
TACCACTGGTGACTTCAGCCTGCGCATCATGCAGTGGCCTTTGATGCGCAGGCATACTGATATTGATATACATATGCTGATATTAATATCAGATATCCTGTTGGCATCGGGCAAACATCTGGCCCGTCACCTGAGTCGCAACCAATCGTTGCATGTATATACGGAGACGGAAGGCGAGGTCTTGGTGTCGTTGTTGAGGGACATGGCCGATGCAAACAAGCGAGACGGACAGGCGGGTGCGATTTCGGTGCTTCAGAAAGAGATTAAGGGGTCCGAGAAGGATAAGAACACGCGGAATTCGAAGATCCTGCACAACACAAGCTTGATGTTGTGTCTCATGGAAGATATTCTCCCCCTCGGCCCTCATTACCGCAAACGCAAGGAACTTACTGTGCGTTGGCTGCACCAAGCGATGAACGTGAGCATGGGGGTGAGTGATACTTAGTTCTCGCAATGCAGGCAAAATGATAATATATTCACGTAGATGTACACTAGATGGATGTCTCGTCAGGCAGATGTGCTGCGCCTGTTGGCGTCGCAGGACGAGTTTCCGAAGTATCAAGATACGTGCAACATGATCGAAGTCATCGCTGCAGGAGGAAAGGACGCGGAAACGACTCATGCACGAGTCGTTGAATTGCGTGCGCAGATATTGGCAAGCGAACCAGGGGACTTTACGATCTTTTCGAAGTTCTTACCTGCCATCGACAACGAAGCCATCAAGCATTTCGCCAAGTTCAAAGGTGCCCTGGGCACCTGGGATCCGCATTATGAGACGTGTCTCGCGCAATATCGAACGTCCGTGCTGAATCTCTTCAAGGCAGCATGGAAAACGAAGAACAAAGGAGGGCGTACCGCAGATGAGCTTGTATGGCTCGACCGAGTGATGGCTCGGATGAATCTCTGGCTTGTTCCTCTCGCGGAGATTCATATGCCGCTGCCATTGATGACTGGCAGCGTCATGGACAACGTCTGGGAGTCCTTGGAAGCCGTATCAGAGGGGTTTCTCGAGGTAAGCGTTGAATTGTCGTCGGATCGTATGTGTAACGTACCATGAGATAGACTTCGCGATGGTTCGAGCCTCTGATTGACACGCACCACATTCATACGCCGTACGGACACACGCTCGATGATTCGACTGAGGCATTTATATGGTCATTTCAGAAATACATTTCAAACTTGAAAAAAAATTCCTTCTTGCGGGCTGGTACATATCTTGGAGGGCACTTCTAGGAATGATATGAGCCAACAATCAAAGAAAACGGCGGTTGGGTTGTGGAGATATTGTCAAAATACTGACTTTTCAGCCCACCTGACATATCACATCATTGTCGACCTCTGGATGCTCTGGGACCATCACCAATCGATTCCTAGGCCTCAATAACCTCAGTCACATTGTTTTCAATATCGTTATTGAGGTGCAATATCGGAATAGTGACATAAAGGTGATCAGG
>JABCPV010000435.1:0-22079 GCA_016584345.1 Suillus ampliporus | reverse complement strand
CCCCTCCATAATTTACCAAGGCGAGTGAGGTCGAGTCTGTGGTGTGTTGGAGCATTTAAGATGCCATCTGTGAGTTATGTGCTGTAATAATTAAGGGTTCTGAGGATGCCATCTGGATGGTCTTGCTCCAGGGTCAGAGATCCTCATAGATACTGGTACATGGATGTACCAAGAGCTCACCAGCAAATGATACAGCTCCCACCTTCTGCTTTGTCCAGTGGTGAATATAAATGTGCATGGAGGGTGCAGTCAGCTGCGAGGTAGTAGGAGGGGTGTTAGTGCAGTGGGTTTTTTAGGGTCCAATGAAAAAGGAATGGTAGGATGGGGAGGTCGGCAGGGTTGAGGTGAGCTAGGGCACAGGTGTGCAGGATGATTTTTTTCGAGTTTCTGATGCACATTTCTATCTCCAGCTCACATTTGAGTCAGCTTAGACACTCCTTTCACATCTTTGTTACAAAGGAATGGCGAAGCAATTTCTGTACAACACCAAACTAAATAGCTAGTTCTCTATCTTCATTTTCTTTGTATACCTTTGGACTGACTTATCTATCATATAGGAGTCACACGACATAGTACTTCATTGTGGCTGGTGTGATGATTCTTACACCATTCAAAGTACAATCCAAACTCACCACAAACCCTACTGGGCTTGCAAGTGACCTACCCATCAAGTTTGCTCTGTGGCACTGCAGTACACAGTATCTTAGGTGCCAAGTACAATTGACTTCTTGGTGGTGGGTGTCATACTGTACCAGGCTCTTGCTGGGAGGGTAAATGACTGAGATTTTGATCTAAGCTGTAGAGGTATCAATTCAAGCCTCCAAAATTTCAATTTCAATTCTTCCTACCGACAGGTATGTATGATTATATGCTTGCATCAATTCTGATCTCAGATTTCCCAGAGCTTGCTTCAAAACCTGCAGCAATTTCTGGATACCCCATAATCTCAGGTGAGAATTACCACTTTGACGAAAGTTCATTTGACTAAATAAAACACATGATTCCACTGGGCTTGCAGCCAGATACAGTCGAGGTATTACCACTCCCTGCTGCACACAAGCTCCAGGACTTCCTTTGGGATGGCCTTTATAGGCATAAATTCAGTCTGGTTAGCTCCCTTTGCATTCAAGCAGGCTATGCACCTCCTTTTGAAGAGGAGAGCTTCTGCTGATGCAATTCTTGCAATGGAGATCAAGGATGTGCTTTCAAACTGAACAGGGTTGTTTAGGACTGGCGCATACAACTATGTACAATCCTTTTGTGAATGTGCTCACTGTTATATCAAGATGTCTTGGAAAGCCGGTCAGAGAAATGTTTGGTGCTTCGCCACCAACATACCCTCCACTGACTTCAGATTCTTTCTCATGTATCTATGGACAGATTAGTGGGTGTGACACTCATTGGACAGTTGCACCCACTGTAAAATTGTGAAATCCAAGCTGGGTTTTGAGAGCAATAGCTTGGGACAACCCACCAATGCTGCAAGTAGATATTCAGTTTGAGTATTATCAAACTTTTCGTTTGAAAGCAAGAAGGGCTACCTGGCGCCAATGATGGTGACCCTTCATGTTCCTTTAATACTTGCTCACCTTGGGCTTTAAGTAGATAATGAGGTCATATGGCCCTACTGGTAGGCCTATCGCACAAACTCATTCAATCCTGAGTAGTGAAAGAACACACTTAGGCTGAAAGACATCACACCACACTTGAAATTTGAATCAAGTGTACACAAGTCAGCATGTAGATGATATCTACTAGAACATGTTGTCTTTAGTAGCATCTACCTCATTGATAAGTAATTGACATACTAGTAAGGTTTAGTTGAATGCCCACTCAGATGATAATTGGAGTGTTGTGAAATTTGATATTCTATCCAGAAGTGAGGCAGAGGGCTAGGATAAGGTCCGTGGACGAAAGCATCACATGAGTGTTAGAACACGGGACGGTCACCTCGGACATTTATGCTCGACAGACCTGGGGTACTTATTAGTGTTATGATTCACCAATTGAATTGTAAAGATAATGGTGAGCCTGAGGATAGTTGTCCTGGCCTAGCCCAGGAAGGAGGGGCATGGGCTCAATATTTATAAAATGTTACAGAAACCTCCCGCTGGTTACCCGGATGACCCGGTTATCATTTTATTCTTTATGTTCTTTCTGTTTTACTTTCATTATGTCAACCCAGTGATCCTGATCAGGTGGATCAACCTTATCATCGTCCTTGCTCCACTTATCTGGTTGACATATCAAATCCCTGCATGACTCATTTCGTTATCAGAGACTCATTTCATTTATCAGCAGATCGTACCGACGATCTGGTAACTATCCCTTGACCCTGCTGCGCCAATTGATACTTTTACCGTTCAACCGGTAGTCGCCCATGACCCTTACTGTTACGCACTCGGATAGTTCTTCTTGCTAAGTCCTACAAGGACGGTCGAAGTAGCAAGCGTATCGAGACCGAGATATAATCCCAGGTTCAGAGGAGAGGTGAACGACGATGGTGGTCGAAGTTCAAGGATAAAGACCTAAGTCCGCAGACGAAGGGTTCAAAGGCTCAATGCGAAGTGCAAAGAGAATCAGCGGTGAGGATCCCTAACGCGAAGGGGTTCGTCTCAGAGGAACTGGAGTTCAAGGTCTAAAACCGAGTAGATTCAAGTTAAGGAAATACAAGCGTAATCGAAGGTCTATATATACTAAGTAGGCTGGTTTAGGGCCGGTCTATCAGGGTCAGGGGTACAGGTATGAGTCAGAGATAAGAGACGGAAATATAGTACACGAGGCAGACTAGAATCAGAGAAGTGAAACGTCATAGAATGAGATGGAACATCAGAGAAGAAGGGAAGCATACGGGGATCAGAGAGGAGCAAGGGAAGGTCCGCGGATCTAGGGGAAGAGAAGCATCAAGCTTCTGTGAACGGATGAGGTCCGGTGATGTCGTGATGATGTGAAGGTGTGACAATGTGATGGAAAAAAGGGTGGGGGCGCGCACGTTGTTGTAACACTTACCTCTATCCCGTTCGCTACCCTATACCCTACCTTGCTGGTGATAGGTCATGAGCCTCCTCTTCTGCTGTGCAGCAGATCCTACCTACGATTGACCCCATGTGTACTTACCTACCCTGAAGCAGTAGTAACGTATATATAGTAGACTTCAGTCGTTTGTATTCTTTAACTTAATCTGCTTGGTTCTACCTGGATCCTTTGCTAAGGATCTACCTCTGTTTCTCAGAAGCTTCGATAAGCTTCTGCTGTGTACCACACCCATAGCAGTTTCACTATACGTCTGGTCTACACCTCGAACCTTTGACCTTGGATTATATCCATTGTAAAGACGCTCTACATCGACGGCCCTTAAAGAGCCTGTAGAGAAGAACTATCCAAGTTCGTAACAAAAGATTAAGTTCTCCCTAACCACTCTCTACCATCTGTAGAGACGAACCCAGACACAACGTCTTCCATGACAGGAGGAGTCGCATCCCTTGTAGCCCCTTTCTCACAACTCTCCATGTCTACTATGAAAGACCCTCAAGAGTTGAAGGCAGGACAGCCTGAGACATTCAACGGATCCCTGGATAAAGCGAACCGATGGCTATTCAGTGTCAAAGCATACTTCTTGCTAAACGACAAAATATACAACACTGACGACAAGAAGATCGCGACCGCACTAGCCTATATGACTGGAGGAGTAGCATCCTCCTGGGCAGAAAACTATTATCAAGAAGTGTTCACTAACGCCACTCCTACCTTTGGAGTATGGAAGAATTTCGAAGATTCCTTCAAACAGTCATTCCAACCAGTCGATGTCAAAGCCAATGCTATGGCCAAGATAGACGCTATCAAACAGAAAGGGGATGTCAGCGATTATATCGCTGAATTCAGAACGCTCACCGCTCAGACCAATATCAAAGAAAGTGCCACCCTTATCTTCTTCTTCATGAGAGGATTAAGAGGGGCGATCAAGGACTCCATTTATCGCATGGAAACTATTCCTACTTCCATTGAAAAAACTTATGAAGCTGCCCTTCGCCTGGACTCCAATTGGCATACCTCTAGAGCCACCCACTCCAATGGAGGAGGAAATGGATCAGGCAAACGCTTCGTACCAAAACCCCAATTCCAAAGGCGTGACCCTAATGCCATGGAAGTGGACACCTTGTCCGAAGCAAAGAAACAGGAATGCTTCGATAAAGGATTATGTTTCAAATGCCTTAAACCTGGTCATAGAGCTAACAACCCGAAGTTTCATCCGCGAAACCAAGGAGCGAAGAAAAGTGTAAGACAGCAAGAGGAAGCTGAAGGAGAGAAATCGGTAAAGTCTAGGGTGACCCAGCTTGATGACGAAACTGATGAAGAAGACCTCATTGAATTAAGAAGGATCAAGATGGATAAACGGCCTGAAGGGGTCAAACGGTTGGATTTTTAAAGAGAAGGACTGCTGTAACGTCAGTACCTTCGATTGCAATTTTGTACACTAAAACTGTTGGAAAATCGAGCGAGTTCCGTGTTCCAGTCACGCTCTTTTCCACAGAAAGTGCAAAAACCGTTACCACCACCACCATCATTGATTCCGGAGCATCCGGGTCATTCATCAATCGCAACTTCGTAAAGAAGTATAAAATCCATACCCATCGACTCTCCCAACCCTTCGAAATCAGTACTGCCGACAGTAGCACTTCAGTAGCAGGAGCAGTAACGTGATACTGCGTCCTTGCGATCCGCATCGATCAAAGATGCATGATAGGAAAATTTAACGTCACCCAACTATCCTGGAAAGACAATATACTCCTAGGAAAACCATGGTTATCTGCTATGGTTCCCGACATCGATTGGAAGAACAATACCATTTCACTTCCACGAACTCCCCGCTCGATTGAAGTCGAAGAAGAAATCAATGCTCTTAGGAAGAGTGTTGGTGTGAAACCTTATGGATTCGCAAGAAAGAAAGCCTCAGTAGAAGAAGGCCCCTTGGAAGACTTCTCGCCGAAGAAAATCCTTCCACCAGGCTCGAAATATAATCTTGAAAAGATCAAGAAAAGGACGAAGAAGAGCAAGATTCTGCAGCTCATCCCTACCGAAGCCGATTATGACGATAAGAATGACGTATGGGAAGAAGAACAAGGAATTGCACCAAGAGTGGAAGATGTTGCCTCTTACCCCCTCAATGATGACGAAGTACTCATCGAATATTCCCCTGATGGATCGGAACTCCGACTTATCGAGAATGTCACCTATGACACCCCTCTAACGAAGGACGGAACATCATTTAAAGAACTCCAACGAACCACGGTTAAGGTATCGCTTCGGAATGCATGGATCATGACCGCGCAACAAGAAGAGCTGACTAAAACAAGCAACAAAGCTCAAGAATTCGCAATGAAAGGATACCCAGGAAAAGCAGAAGAAATCATTCGAAGAACTAGTACCAAGTTATCTTCATGATTTCGCTGATATATTCGCCAAGGATGGTCTAGACAAATTACCACCATCTAGGGAAGGAGTTGACCACCGAATCGAAACCAAACCAGGCTTCATTCCCAAATCCGCCCGAACCTACCCCTTATCCCCAAAAGAAACTGAAGCTGTGAAAGCTTTCCTTGACGAGCATCTGGCCAAGGATTTCATTCAACCTTCGAAATCCCCCCAAGCAAGCGGTTTCTTTTTCATTGGAAAGAAAGGAGGATCACTCCGACCCTGCCAAGACTACCGGTATCTTAACGAATGGACGATCAAAAACGCATACCCCCTTCCATTGATTCCACCATTGATCGCCAAATTGCGTAATGCCAAATACTTTACCAAAATGGATGTCCGATACGGATATAACAACATCTTGATTCACCCTGACGATCGATGGAAGGCTGCGTTTACAACATCATTTGGGCTCTATGAACCAAAAGTGATGTTCTTCGGATTATGCAATTCACCGGCAACATTCCAGGCCTACATGAATCAAACGTTCCGGCAGGAGATTGACGCGGGATGGCTCATCATGTATATGGATGACATCCTTATCTTCTCGGATATGGAAGAGGAACACCAGTCACGAACCAGACAGGTCCTAGAAGTAATACGGAAGGAATCGTTGTTCCTCAAACCGGAGAAATGCACCTTCGACACGCAAGAAGTCGAATACCTCGGAATGATCATCCGACCCGGACAAGTTGCGATGGACGTAGCAAAGCTAGAAGGGATTAGTAAATGGCAAGCCCCAACCACTGTCAAAGAAGTCCGATTTTTCCTCAGATTCTGCAACTTCTACCGTCATTTCATCGCTCATTACTCCGACATTGCACGACCTATGCTCGACCTAACCAAGAAGGATGCTGCCTTCTTCTGGTCAGATAAATGCGAAGAAGCATTCCAAAAGTTGAAGACTTGCTTCACATCGGAACCAGTCTTGAAGAACCCTGATCCACATCGGCAATTCGCACTTGCCACAGACGCATCTTTGTTTGCCACAGGAGCAGTCCTCCTGCAAACTGACGATAACGGATCGTATCATCCGTGTGGATATCTCTCCCAATCCTTCAATGCCGCGGAAAGGAATTATCAGATCTATGATCGAGAATTACTCGCTGTCATTCGTGCCTTACAAGCATGGAGGCATTTCCTGGAAGGAAACCCTCACCCTGTCGTGATCTTTACTGATCACAAGAACCTTCTCTATTTCAGATCTGCTCAGCGCCTTACCCATCGTCAAGCTCGCTGGCAGTTAATCTTAGGAGAATATGATTTGGAATTCCATCATGTCGTGGGAACCAAATTAGCTGCACCCGATGCACTCTCACGCCGATCAGATCATGACGGATCTGCTATTGATAACGAGAATCTCGTGCTTCTTCCTGATTCTCTATTCATCCGGCTCGTCGATCAGGAGCTAAATCTCCTCTTCAAGGCAATGTATGAATCATCCACCGACGATCCTACTATCCAGACTGCTCTGAAAGCTCTGGATGGTATTTGCGCCCCCCCTATGAAATCCGCGTTATCGGATTGGAAATTCCATGATGGGATCCTGTCATACAAGGATCGTACCTACGTCCCCGAACCTCTGCGCCGCCGCATCCTTGCCCTCCATCATGATCATCCGACAGCGGGTCACCCTGGGCGTACCACCACCGAATGGAACGTCAAGAAGCTCTACTTCTGGCCCGGTATGGGTACCTATATTCGGAATTACGTTGCTGGCTGTGCCATGTGCCAGCAGATGAAGAGTGATACTCACCCGACCACCCCAGCCCCTGATGCCTATCCCGTCCACCGCTCAAGCGCCCTTTCTCTCAGGTCTCTGTCGACCTCATCACTGATATTCCCCTGTCTGTGGGCTATGATTCAGTCATGATCGTGGTCGACCATGGGCTTACGAAGGGGGTAATTCTCTGCCCTTGCAAGAAAACCATCACGGCAGAAGGAGTAGCACAACTATTCTTCAAGAAGGTGTTCTTATGATTCGGTCTCTATGACAAAATCATTTCAGATAGAGGACCACAATTCGCATCAAAACTAGCCAAAGAACTAGGGAGACTTCTGGACTATCAAGTTGCCCTATCAACCGCCTACCACCCTCAGACCGACGGACAGACAGAACGACTCAATCAAGAATTAGAAACATACCTTCGGATCTACTGCCGGACTGCACCCACCGAATGGGTCAAACACCTACCCATGGCAGAATTTGTCCATAACTCCAGGAAAAGCTCCGCACGCAATGCGTCACCGTTTTTCCTTATGATGGGATACAAACCGAGGGGAATCCCCTATGCCTTCCCTGATTCAGCAATACCGGTAGCAGAAGACTGAATCAAGTACCTACAGAAGGTCAGAGAGGAAGCACTGTCATGCCACGCATTGGCCCAGCAGCGTATGGCGGAAAGAAAGTTCGGACAAAAGTACGAACCATGGAAAGAAGGGGACAAGGTTTGGCTATCCGCAGCACACCTCATCACGCGCCTCCCCTCAAAGAAGCTCGCACCCAAACGATATGGACCCTTTACCATTGAAAAGGTACTGTCCCCGATCACCTTCAAGCTACGCCTGCCAGCAACATGGAAAGTACACTCCACGTTCCACGCATCGGAGCTATCATCCTATCGGGAGAATGAAGTACATGGTCCGAATTTCAACGAACCACCCCCTGACCTTATCGATGGCGAAGAAGAGTACGAAGTCGAATCAATACTCTCACACAAAGGTGCCAATAATCGTCGACGGTACCTCGTATCATGGAAAGGCTACCCGGCCTCCGAAAACTCGTGGCTCCCCAAGTCAGAACTCAGCAACACCTCCGACCTGCTTTCTGCCTATAAGAAGCAGCTGAGGATGGTCGTAAAAGCCCTAGGACTTTAGACCGCAACCATCACCCACCCAAAGAAAACATGTCTGACACTTCATCTGCCACTTACCAAAGATTCCCCAATGCCCGACCATTCTATGCACCCACCCTTCTCGAGCACAAGAAAGCCTACTGGGAGGCTGTCATACTCGACATTCAATACGCTATCAAATTAGATCGTATGATCGAAGCGAAGAAGAACAGCGTCCTCTTCGAGCTAGTAACTGCCTTCCGCGCAGCTGATTCCTTGACCGCCAGCATCATAGAAGTGCAAGAATGCAACCACCACCCGTACAACTCCATCCCCATCCACTACGCCCAAAGGAAGATCAAGAGATCTATCCTCAATCTCCTTGCCACCCGAGACTTTCAAGACGTCATAGACAGTCTCGATGAAGGAGGATTCACGGAATCACCTGAACCATTTGCATCGGTTCAACCCTTCATCCCACAAGAACCTGAACAACACCCTGACGAAGTACATGCTGTCAGTGACCTCTCTGATGAATCATCAATCATCGATGAAGAAGAAGATACACCTTCACTCATGCATTACTCTCACCCTGCCACACCCGTAACCCCATCACGAATCACCTCACCAATCTTACCAGAAACCCCTAGTAAGCCAGTACCAGGACCAGAACGACGCGCAAGACCCCAGTGGATGGTTAACACCGTCAAGAAAAGACGGTTAACAGCTGCTCGAACCATCCTCACTATGGGGCTCCCCCTATCCCGACTCTACCCTGATCTTGATCATGGGACAGCCCCTAACGTCTTCACTAACGAAATGGAAAGGGTCAAGACCACTCATGAGCAACGCGTTGCTCATGCTCAGTTTGAAGCAGGGGAAACCATGCAGAACCATCCTGCAAATTTCATCTGCAGACATTGCAGCATCTATGGACATCAGCAGAAGCATTGTGCCTCCTACCACTGCCGAATCTGCGCTAAGTTTGCCCCAGGGCATCTTACGAACTACTGCCCTCAACTCAGAGGCAAACGACTCCTCGCTCGGGGAAACTCCAACCCTGATTTCCACACCCAACTCGCTCGTCTAGAAGCATTGCTTGACCAGAACGAGAAGAACGAGAGGGAGCTCAACGAACTAGATGCACTCAAATGCATGGAGGACCTAGACGTCGACGAAGTCTACTATGAGAACACCGATCAATGAGTTCGGTGAACTCACAGAACGTAAAACGGGAGGTAATGTTACAGAAACCTCCCGCTGGTTACCCGGATGACCCAGTTATCATTTTATTCTTTATGTTCTTTCTGTTTTACTTTCATTATGTCAACCCAGTGATCCTGATCAGGTGGATCAACCTTATCATCGTCCTTGCTCCGCTTATCTGGTTGACATATCAAATCCCTGCATGACTCATTTCGTTATCAGAGACTCATTTCATTTATCAGCAGATCGTACCGACGATCTGGTAACTATCCCTTGACCCTGCTGCGCCAATTGATACTTTTACCGTTCAACCGGTAGTCGCCCATGACCCTTACCTCTATCCCGTTCGCTACCCTATACCCTACCTTGCTGGTGATAGGTCATGAGCCTCCTCTTCTGCTGTGCAGCAGATCCTACCTACGATTGACCCCATGTGTACTTACCTACCCTGAAGCAGTAGTAACGTATATATAGTAGACTTCAGTCGTTTGTATTCTTTAACTTAATCTGCTTGGTTCTACCTGGATCCTTTGCTAAGGATCTACCTCTGTTTCTCAGAAGCTTCGATAAGCTTCTGCTGTGTACCACACCCATAGCAGTTTCACTATACGTCTGGTCTACACCTCGAACCTTTGACCTTGGATTATATCCATTGTAAAGACGCTCTACATCGACGGCCCTTAAAGAGCCTGTAGAGAAGAACTATCCAAGTTCGTAACATAAAAGGCACTTGCATATATTTGATAGAAGATGCCCGCATGCATATACTCCTCTTCCGTTCAACAATGCTACATAGAGGGATAAAATTATGCTTGAGTGATAGATGCACTCTCTCATGACTGTCACATTGATCATGGTTGTTCATACAGGTGATCAACCTGAACAGCATGATTTACAAGAAATGCCGGGCCCAGCTGTCAAATCTTGGGGCAGACCAGCTGTTGGAAAAATACCGGGTGTTGGAGAAAAGCGATCTGAAAGCCACCTCCACAGTCGCTGATCCTAATGCCCGAGGTCAGAGAAATTCAACCCTCCCGTGGTTTTGGTCCCTAGATGTTCGAGGAGATCCGGTGAGCAATGACTGGATGAATGAATGTGAGTCATTCTCCTCAAGACTTCATTCTCGGGCCCATCTCAATCTCAATGTCAACCCGGACTCCAGTTTACAGGGTGCACTGGCTTCGGACCAAGGCTTTGTGCGATTGTTGGGCGGAGGAGATTCTTCTCGTGGGACATGAGATGCGCTGGACTATTGATTTCCTGGTGCACAGGTCCAGAACATGGCTCAGCTGAGCCAACCAAAATGGCGACCTCCCTGGGGTGGGACATAGGTGCTATGCCATCAGACAGGCTCAGATGTACAGACAATTAGCCGAGGATGCTCATGCCTGGTTTGTTGAGGTCAATCTGACATTCAGTCACAACTAGTTATGTCATCATTTGGTTTCCCTGGAAGTATATTAATGCTCTGACCTTATCATGTATGTAGTCGATGGCACATGCAAACAATGTGGTTTTATGATGTTTCATTACGGCCCAGATGATCACCCTGTGGACTCGTAACCACTGTTGGCCACAATGACAACCCTTGCTGGGTTTGAACCTCTCCCTATGTATACTGACAGTTCAATGGCTGCATTCCAATTTCGCATTTCATGGATATCCCCTGCATCGCCACAGCCATCACTACCATGCCGTATCCTTCCCTTATCTTCCAACCGAATTCAGTTCCAGTCTTGGTCTCCCTCTGGGATGCCGCCAGGATCTTTGAATATGTCACCTCGCACTTTACCGCAATCTGCTTGGCCCTGGACAAAAACCAAGTCTCTCGAACCTCGTCCTTCTGACAAATCTTTATCTGGCACCTGGTGTGGGAAGCTGAGGTGAGTCCTGGTGTCCTACCAATTCTCATCTCTTTGGTCTTTCCGCTCACTTGCATGCTTTGCAGAGATTTGTCTTCCCATTCATCAACATATGCGTGACCAGCAACACTTGCCTGGCCTTGCCAGAGTATCTCAACAACATCGTCATGATGTTCACCTACTGGCAGGTGGGAATTCTGGATGATGATGGCCTTTTCCAAGCATTCCACACCAACAACCTTCAACATGGCAGGTGACCTCATGGCCCGCTACCAGATCGTCACCAACTACTCCTACAGTTGGTGGAAGGACTGGTTTGACTTGCTTCTGTTTAAGATGCCCAACCGCATCCCGCTGGATGAAGTCATCCAACTATACCGGGAGCATGAACAGCAGGTGGTGAGTCCCTCAATCCATGCAACTCCCGATAGTCTGATCATAGCTTGCCCTGACAATCCAACAGCCAGCTGGATATTTGCTGCTGCCAGACCTGCGCAGACATGAGGTCGGTCCAAACCCCCTGCTCACCAACCTCTGGGTCATCAAAGATGATCTTCAAGAATTGGGTGCTCAGCTTGAGGGATGGCTGTCCAGGAAGATGGACGATGGTAATCTTGCCTTGGACATGATGACCAGCCTTGAGGGTCCTGTAGACCACCTCCAAGATGTCATGGCAGCATCACAGCACCTGTTGGAAGCTGCTGGATTTAAGCAGGACCAGGCCAAATCGCTGTGAGGGCAGGATTTTGGTGGAAGAATCTTCTACATAATTTCAGTAGTTGTATATATGAATGCCATGGTTCAAGTAGCTTGTTTCGGTGGATGACTATGAACCCTGCCCAGTCCTTATAAGGATGTATCTCGGTAGATGATGGTGTATATGCTAAACACATGGTCGATTGCTTTGGTAAATGACATTTCGGTAACTTAAGGTGAACCTGCACCATGCTTGATTCATTACATATATCAATAAGATCTCCTTGAACATGCTCATGATCATGTTCCGAAGTTTATCATCTGTGATAATACATCTGATATTACCTTCCATCATTTTATGTCTTCAGGCATCGCAGGGGCCATGAGGCTCGGTCGACATCAAAAAAAAATCATGCAGCATCCACGACCCGCCATCTTCTTCACCCTGCCATCATGTCCCACATCCCTCCCGAATGGTACTCCTATGCCAGCCACCTCGCCTTTCTCAGGAATGACATGAACCAGATCCCTGAAATACCTGAGGACTGGGCATTGCATGCCACAAACTCTGCCAGTGAATGGGTCGAGCAGCAATTCCTCGCCCACATAGCTGACAGATCGTTGGTCGCCCCTCCACCCGGGTTAGATCTCCACACCATGCTCTCATGTGGGCAGCTTGCCTTGCTCATGGCCGATGTTTATCAACATCCGAGTGAGTCGATCTACGTCTTCCCCAGCATCTGCTTGCTGATGGATGCTCCCAAACCCAGTCAAATTGGACATAGACATCATCCGATACAATGAGGCCCTTGCCGAACAAGAATCCAGTGTGAACGATTCCCAAGAAGAGGCATTGTTGGCCAGGTTCCCTCCTCCCAAGAAGATGGTTTTGGACCACCCTTCGGTAGTAATCGATTCCAGCCATAGGATTATTCTCTGGTACATCCCTGGTGCACTGAGTCCTTGGGTGCAGGTGCGTTCCTCAGGGAGCAGAATTCTTCGGAAGTGGTTGATGTCAATCCTGATAGAATGACATGTACATGGCCACCATTGCCATGGGTGATCTACTCAAGAAGAGCATCACCAACAAAGAATCCAGCAATTGGAGGTCCTGGGGGTCCAACTTCCAACCTTCCGATGGTCCTGAATTAACACCTGGCTGCATCAACATCACACCTTGCTGGTTCCAGCAAGGATATGAGGTCAGTCCTGCTGTCCAACTGTCAACTGTTATTGACAAGGCCCAGTGCTATGGTCCTCCTCCCGAGAATCCGGATGAAGGGTTCAAACCCATGGTGTCTGCCTCCTTGAAGGGTGACAGGAGTTTGTCTATGATCATGGATATGCAGAGACCCGCACTCCTTGCCTCTGTCGCCTTGCAGGTCATGCACCCTCAGCTCTACTGGGCTTCCATTAGAACCCACGTCGAACTCCCTCATTGGTCTGCAGAGCAAGGCTTGCACAACATTCATCGTTTGCTGAAGCATTGGGCTTCTGTTTACACTGGCGCTGCTGTCATGTGCAACCGTCAGTCTCCCGAACACAGAGACCCCAAGTGTCCCCCTGAGGCATTCAACATATTGACGTCCATCGGGAGCTACCGACATGCTGTCATGCAATTGACCAACCTCAGAATCGAGTTGATATACAACCCGGGCGTCATGGTGAGTTATTCTGGTCGCCTCATCAGACATGGCATCCATGTCGACCAAGGAGATTGGGTGGTATGGGCTTGGTTCCTCCAGGATAGCATGCACAACTATGCCAGAACCCCTCACCCAGATTATGCTGTATACAATCCAGTCGACCTTGATGCATACCAGTTGGCCAAGTACAACCAAGCTGATTTTGCTATGTATGGCAACCTGTAGATGCCTTTCCCGGTTTCATACCACACCACCCCCATTCTTACAATTGTAGGATACCTTGTCCTTTCACACCACTCCTTTCCATAACAACACTCTCTCCTACTAATAATTTGACAATTAAATGCATCTTTAATACAATTATTCTTGTTAAGACCCATGAAAATCTATTCTACACCACCACACTGAGCCCAGTGGTCACATTCTATTAACCCGACCATCAATTCTACATCACCACCCTGGGCCCAGTGGTCAAAATTTATACCATCATATGTGCCCAGCAATCACTTCTACATCACCACCCTGGAACCAGTCATTCAATTATATACAATCATATGGGCCTAACCATCAAATTCTATACCATCATATGGGCCTGGCCGTCAATCCTACATCACCACCTTGGGCCCGGTCGTCAACTTCTATACCATCATATGGGCCCGACTGTCACTTCTACATCACCACCCTGGACCCAGTCGTCAAATTTTATACCACCTTATGGGCCCGACCATCAATCCTACATCACCACCTTGGGCCCAGCCATCAATTCTACACCACCACCCCGGGACCGGTTGTTGAATTCTATACCACCATATGGGCCCGACCGTCACTTCTACATCACCACCCTGGGCCCGGTCATTAGATTCTATACCACCACATGGGCCCGGCTGTCACTTCTACATCACCACCCTGGTCCCAGTCATTAAATTCTATACCACCTGTTGGGCCTGATCATCAACTTATATACCATCATATGGGCCCAGCCGTCAACTCTACACCACCCTGGGCCCAGTCATCAACTTGTATACCATCATATGGGCCCAGCTGTCAATTCTATACCACCATATGGGCCTGACCGTCAATTCTACATTACCACCCTGGGCCCAGCACCACTACATGGGCCCATCCGATCCTGTCCAAGGTGCTTGGACCTCCTGGCCCAACAGTCCTATTATCCAACTCTCAGTTGTCACCCATGGGCCAAGCTGTCAATATCGAGACCACTCCTCACTATGGGCCCACCTGTCCCTATCGGCCTGAACTTGCACCCGGGCCCACCTCATATGGCCGTGGCCCTCAGAAGAATCTCAACTTCGGGTGGCCGTGTAACACGGGAAAAAGTTACTGAATGGGCTCTCTAAGGAAGTGGCGGTCTGGAGCCATCTACTGGAAGTGCCTGACTCCAGAACAATTGGAGGATATGGAGAAAGGGAGGGATGACAATATCGAAAATGGTGTAGTAGTGGAGAAGCGCTGGTGTGTTCGCTCGGACAAGGGTAAGAAGAGATACTGGGATGCTGATGATGACATTTCTTAGTGCCGGAAGAAGACAAAGGTATATAAGAGTGCAAAGACTGTTGGCAGTGATAGCGAGGAAGAGGACCTTGAATCCTCTGTCCTTAGCACCACTGACAACATGCCAGGGTCACCATCAACACACTCCATACCATCTTTTGATGAGACCCTTCCGATGTCATCACCTATCTCCAGCACTAATGCTACTTCGACTTCCCCGCTCATTCCGGATGGAACCAATATGGCTCCACTGTTTGCCTCCAGCCTCAGGCCAGCCCCATTGGTCCTTCCAGATCCTCATGCAGACTCGAGCATGTTTTTACCTCCATATTTTGATGATTTTGTTGTGAACTTTGATCTGTCCTTTATTCCGATGCCTTACACTGACAGACTTGACAATGGTGAAAGTTTCCCTATGTTTTTCTAAGTCCTTGAGCCCTTCCTGCTGTTACTTAGTTCATTTATACCGCATGCTTGTCATGCACATTTTTCCTCGCTTTTTGATCTCACCTTCATATGAGGTCTTGTAGTTCTCTTTCAGTAGTTTACTTCTAATGTTTTCATCATTTTTCAGTAGCTATTACACAAATAATACTAGTGATCTGTTCTTGCAACAAGCACCATGTCATCCTATTATTGTTAAAGGTGCTAGTAGTAAATGCATGAAACATATGAGAACCTCCACATAGTGTGGGCGGAAAGGAAAGACAGATGCTGACCACATGTCAGGTGTAGTTCATCATGCTCTGAAAATAAGCTTCCAGTGGAAAGGAAGCTCTGGGCTGCTAAGGGTGTCCAGCACTAGCGACAGCAGGCCATATCTTGAGGATTTGCAAGAAGCGGGAGGCGTTGGGTGCTGTGTGCTGCATAATGAACCTCCAGTGGAAGGGAGGCCCCAGGATTCTAAGGGCCAGCAACAATAGGACATTGTATGTTGAGGGTGTCGAAGAGGCGGGGAGGTGTTGGCTGTCATATGCTGCACACCAAGTTTCCACTGAAAAGGGAGGCAAGTGCCAGCAATACAGCCCACAACCTTGAGGACATCAAAGAGGCAGGAGAGGCAGGGAGGCATTGGGCATTGTATGCTGCGGACAGCTATGGTGGAGAGCACAGGAGTGCGTGGGAAGGTACATAGACGTCAGGGATGAGGAGATCCTTCAGGATTACTAATGGTGGGAGGCATTGCGGATGTTGCCAGAGGGAAGGTACATGTTGTAAGCGGGGTGGTAGGCAGACAGGCAAATAACTGTAAGTACCTACATGATTTGGGGCGTTATTTAATGCTGGTGTTGGGGAAACTAAGTTGTTGAGCCAAATAAGTGTGGACGAGAGACATAATCGTCCAGCCTTATTAGGCTTACTTATTGGGAAACCGAGGTGCATATGGCCTTGTGCTTGCCGTGGTTAAAATTCTGGCAGGGTGGAAGAATTAAATGATCACCACAATGATTAGGACTGACCAGCTGATATCAATGAGTGACTGGATGGACGAACACTGAGTGACAGTGTGATCATATAATGCTGGTGGCTTGCTTTGCTGTTGTAAGTCAGTATACAATACAATACAAAGGCTTAGGTATACAGATACTGTGGAGGTATGTATCATAATAAAAATCATCAGAAATTCCGGTGCTACGAAACACATACAACTATAATATCTCTAGTGTTCTGACGTCCATCATGTCGCGAACAGCAGCCATGTCTCTGACCCGTGCGATGATATTATTGTCCGAAGCAATTCTCTTATACTCCCCACCATACTGCTGTGCTAGCAACAGTGCGCCAAAAGGCTGTCCAAGGCGAACGATCAACCTCAATGCTCGCGAGTGAGATTCTGAATTTTGGTACTCCCCACCACGCTGCTGCGCTAGCGGAGGTGCGCCAAACGGCTGTCTAAGGCGATCGATTAACCTCAACGGTCGCGATTGAGATACAGGATTAGTTGGCCCATATTCTTGAGGAGGACAGACCAGCGAATGATTTGAAAGAGACCAGGGCATAGACAAAGCTGTCACGGACTGATCGTCGGCGGAGCCGGGCAGCCCAAGATCAGAACGATTCCACGGACGGACGAGCAGGAATGTCTGCTGCGTGGGCCTTGCCGGGCGAGAATTGAATCAGCCTGGCCTCCGTGGTGATCGACAGGTCTTGAAGCCCATCTGCCTTGACATAATAAGTGAAAGATGACTCCTGCCCTTGGCCGCGGCTCCGTCTGACTTCTGTGATGGGAAATGTGATGCAAGGTAGTTGCAATCTGCAGTTCGCGAAGCGAGGAGGGCTCAGGCTGTCAAGCCTAGTATACAGTGTCGAAGCCAGCTCCGCAACGGTGGCATTTTGCAGCTCTGCGACGGACATCTGTATCTGACCTTCAGACAGAAATGGTGACGTGCATGGTGGAAGTTTGTATGAGGAAATGTCAGTGGGCAGACAGCTATTGAACTGGGATGATGTTCCGGCCCAGTCCAGGGCTGTAATGTCGCCCGACCGAGCAACAATTTCCTGCAAGAGCCGACCGAGTGCAATTTGCTTCATCTCGCCGTAGATGACAGGCAGGTGGACGCCGAAAATGCCAAACAATGAATATGCGATATCTTCTTGCACGGTTGGTGACATGCGTCGACGCCCATTGCAGTTTCTCTCGCGCGCCTCTCATCCCCGGCCGGAAGGCGACAAGTGCCTGCGGATTTATACCTGTTGAATCCCCTAATTCCTTCATTATAGCGACAGATTTCTTGTGGTTGGGAGAGCGGTCATCGAGATATAAGCTCCAGTCATTTCGGTAGAAGAGGATGACATTTGGAGCGAGGAACTCCTGAACAGTCCATCCTCGCGTGTTCCAAGCACTGTTTGCCAGCGCGCCGAACGTCGATGAAGGCGAGACATCCGATAAGTAGATGATGGTGAGTGCTGATTCGCGATACCAGACGAACATAGAGTTGACGGATCGTTGGAGCTCAACATTATTGCTCTGGTCGATGCAGCATGTATCACTCCATGCCCAGTGATACCCTGCATTCCGAGCAAGGTTGCAGAATGTCTGCAACTTCACCATGGTTCCGACAGGATCCAAGTCATAGACGACCTTGTCTTGGACATCGTGCAGCAGCGGCTCCTCGCTTTCCCACCTATGTGACAACATCACCCAACCGAAGCACTTCGCGACCTCTGCTTCGATGGGCTCTATTTGGAGGGGAGCATGCGTCATTGATGAGTAAAAAAGCTCTTTGTACTCTTTGCTGTCCATGAAGGCGTTTTTCTGAGCCTCTCGACCGCATAACCGTCCAGTGAAGGTGTTGATTAGGCGAAGCGGAGCGTTTTCCAGTTGAGCGTGAATGGCTCGTTGAATAGCGTCTTCTACTTCTGACGGACTAACATATTGCTGACGCAACTCTGGAGAATGAGTTGATCATCTTCACCTCGACGCAAGAGTTATTCGTTACTTACTTTGCATCCGTGCGTCAGAAGCATCATCCAACTTGGAGTGCATGGTTTTGAAGGCCTCGATTGCTTCATCATAGTGGTGTGCCCCAAGAAGCGCTGGATGCTTCAATTCGTACCCCAGGTAAGAAGAAGGATCGAGTTTGATGACCTATGCATAGGCGGCATCAGCACACTCGTAGAGATGATGGATATTGTGCGCACTCTCTCAGCATCGTAAAGGGCCTCCATATACAATTTTTTTTCTAAATGTGCCTTACTACGGTGTGCAAAGAGATCTAGATTCGCCTTGCTGCGGCGCGCAAAGAGGGACTTGCAGGAGGGGTCCAGCTCAATCCCTGCCGAATACAGTTCAATAGCTCTCTCAAAATCGCTTTTAGCAGTGGCCTCGTCTCCCTTTGCGGAATAGCGAGCAGCACAGTCCTGCTTGAAGGCTGATTGACCCCAGAATGAGATTCAATTTCAAGTTGTCCGAGACGCTAACACACTCACCGGTAAACCATTTGAGGTTACCGTCCTTCGCATGCTCGCCAATCACGTCCATCATGTGTTGGTAAGATTCGACGGCTTCGATCAGGTGATCGGCACGGAGGAACGCTTCGCACCGTCGTTGGTAGACAGTTTTCTGTAACGAATCCAAGTCCCAGCCAAAGAGCTGTCCAGCGCATCGTCAATCATTGATTGTGTGGTCTGTGGCTTGGTAGTGACGCACCACAGTGAATATCTTCAATCTAGGCTCGAAAAGTGCTCCACAAGAGACCAAGCCGGTTACACAGGGAATACATTCATTGAGTCGATCGGCGGCTTCGCTGTGCCGTCCGTCCTCGAAAGCAATGATAGCGAGCTGTACATATAGATACAGCTGACGAGTGTGTTCGAGAGTGAGAAAATTCGTAAGCTGACATAAAACTCACCTTGACAACTCTGCACGGAAGTGTATCTGAGCGTTGACAAGTGCTGGCGAGGCCTTGAATTCGCCGCCTTGCCTCGTCGTGACGATTGGCATTGAAAAGTGCAACAGCCTGGATAAAATGTCATCGGAGTCTTAGTATGACCAGACTGACTATGAAATGGTGGCGAGGGTACCTTGATCAATAGTAAAAGGTCGACGGTAATCAGATGACGATCCGAATATATGCAAGCAAGATCGAAAGCTTCCATCGCGTCCAAGAACTGCTCGCTGCCGCAGAGGGCAATGCCCTTGGAAATGTAGCCCAATAACGAGGGTTGGATTGCAATGGACTGTGTCGTCAAGCAGAGTCAATGTCAACAGCATCATGATATGCAGAGGGTCTGACCATGTCTGAGTCTCGAAGTGCCTTGTCCCACTGGGAGTTTCGCACCCTCACAACTGATCAAACAGCATATGAGCCATGGTTGTTGTCATCTGCGTTGATTTCTTGGGTTAGCAGATCTTCAGCGGTATGCAGGTCCCCAGTAATGCATGCATTGCGGACCGTCATGTTTATAGTAGGGACCTACAGGAAGCCGGTTGTGTGATAAGATGCGCATTGAAGGCAGACGGCTCACGTCAAATAATGAGTGGATCTTGTTACAGCCAAGCTCTTGGTGACTTTGCGAAGAACCATTACTTGCACTATCGTAATTTCCAGAGAGCTCGTCGTCGGTGCCATGACTGTGCGGCTGTGTTGCCACCGAGAACGATGGGAATCGACAGAGGAGCACGAAAATAATGGGTGAGAGCGTACCTGGGGGGTCACTGAGAGTGAGGAGTAGCTGTCTCTGTGCTTCTTTATAGTCATTTATCCTTTCCCCCACCTCAACTATCTCCTTGATAGACCAGAGCCGAACCTTCCCATCGCCGCCTCCAGTCACGAGCAGTTTTCCATTGGGAGAAATTGTGATGCAGAAAACCCGATTGGAGTGGTCGAGTGGCTGTCCTACGTGCTGGTGTGTCTTGGTGCTCCACAGCCGCACAGTCTTGTCGGACGAGGAAGTGGCAATGAAGGAGCCATCAGAAGAGATGGCGAGCGAGAAGATGGCATCAGTGTGACCGGTGCAAGGTTGACCGATCTGGTCTGCATTCAACAAGTTCCAGAACTTGACTGTTTTGTCCCGTGATGCAGAGACAAGTTGCTGGCCGTCAGGCGACCACACAACACTTCGAACCCAATCGTGGTGAGCGTCGATCTCGAGAAGAAGCTCGGCGTTATCGGTGCGCCAAACCCGGATCGTATGGTCCAATGATCCAGTGGCTAATTTTAGCCCATCTGGGCTGAATGCAACACTCCACACCGCATCAAGATGACCTTCGAGTGTTTCCAGGACAGCGCCAGTCTCCGCATTCCATACAACAACTGTTTGATCATATGACCCGCTTGCGAGTGTCTTGCCATCGGGAGAGAAGCACACCGACAACACCCAGTGCGTATGCTTCACCAGTGGACCCAATACCATCTGCTTGCTCTCGACGTCCTAGATGATGATGGTTTTATCATGACTACCGCTCGCAATTCGCCTGTCGTCCGGTGATACTGCGACTGAGTTCACCTCATCCTTGTGTCCCTCGAATGGCCCTCCTATCGATACTCCTTTCTCTACATCCCAAATTCGCAGGGTGTTATCAGCTGAACAAGTGATGACCCGTCGACTATCTTTCAAGAATGCAGATGCCCTCACTATGTCTGTATGCCCTCCCATCATCCGTGTTGGCGTCAGTTGCCCTTGTGTTGTCGGCGCCGACACCAGCTGCCCTCTCAAAGTGAGATCCGCATTGTCTTGCTGTATCAGGCATCCCTGACATCTCGCATTGCCTAGAGAGAGATATCAATGGTCAGTAGAATTGAAGTTGACGAGGGCCATACGTTTGGGATATCGTTCCGTCGTGGATCTTGTGTGTGGTAAGGAGTGTTGACCTTCTGCCATAACCCAACTCATGTAATATTACGCGTTTATCCACGGTTCATTGGCTCCGTACCACGCGGCCACGGCGTGGATCCATTTAACTTCTTTCATCATCACTGCCCTTTGATAGACGCCTGTCGTATATTCTTCATTCTGTGCACAGCGAACCCGCTCGAAAGCCACATGCATCTGGGACGATCATCCACCACAGTCAACGCTGCAACCCAACCCCATCTTGTCATCCTTTGTGGCGCACCCTGCTTCGACACGACATCAAAAAGGCCTAGAGCAATCGCTGGGCGCTGATGTCTTATCACTTCCGGTATCGATGGGATGTTACATATCAGGCATGCGTGCTCGGGCGGGTCGGTACATTCCGTTGATGTATTCTCGTCTGTCTCATGCACGACATCCTCATACCAGTGCTATGTGCACTTTTTTCAACACGCGTGCACTGTCGATTGAATATTATTCCACTTCGAATATGCTCTTTACCTCGAGTTCACGTTTGCCCATCGGTCCTGCGATCTTCCCAGTTTCCCTTTCTC
>JABCPV010000434.1:0-22204 GCA_016584345.1 Suillus ampliporus | reverse complement strand
GGCCGGCACCTCATATCCTTCTAATTGAAGTTGGCACTCACTTTAGAGCTTTTATAGACCATACTATGGAACTTGTTTGTGTGGTGTATTTTACATGTGCCCAAACAATAATTGCAGAGAAAGCACATGTGTATCGCTCTCACATTATGCATTATGTTGGAAATTGAAGAAGATATACCCCACCTTCACTCTGCATCCAAATCACCATACTGCCTTCCACATATATGACTATCTACTTCTATTTGGCCCAGCCCACTCTTGGTGGTGCTTTCCTTTCAAACATTTGATTGGAATACTTCAATGTCTTTCAGTAAATCATAAGACTAGTGAGTCTTTATGGAACACCAGTGTGTAATAGTGGGACTGACTTTTCAAGGCAAATTGGCAACTATGGTGTTATACTTGTTTATCAAAACTTCAAAACTTCACTGTTGGTTTAGTTGACCTGATTGACCGCCAGCTATTCAAGAGTGCAAATTTCTGTTTGACAGCACATATGCTCCCAAGAGTGCTGCAACTCTTGGTGAAGAACTTGCTGAAATATCCTTTGGATGACAGTTTACAGGCTCCTACTGTTAAACAGGATTGATTTTCAGTTTCACTCTACTATGTAGATTTGTGTACATGTACATAACTGTTAAGGTCGTACTCAAAGGGTATCGGATCCAAAGGGCTTCGGCCTCAGCTCGTATGCTGTGCCCCTTTCCCGAGTATTGCCCCTTATTTCAGAAGGCTAGAGTATCACGTCTAGGGAGATGGATAGGTATCGTGGTCCAATCCGTGAGGCTTACAGATATCGGACGAGTAGCGTAAAGGCTAATCCGGACGAGGTCCGAACTAGAAACTATCGGATATAGACTGTCCGAAGACAGAGGCGGAGATATAGACTATAGGAATCAATCCTAAGTCTCGGAGTAGACTAGAGTATGATACTCAAGTCCGGACGGAGGAGGACTTAGGTTTCGGAGCGGGAATGAGTAGAATCTAAGTTGATATTCAAACTGAAGTACTACGGACATTTTACAAGAGTTTATATACTACGGATAACTAACGGAATGATCAATCAGCAAGGTCCGAGGCTATGTACAAAGTATAAGCAAAGTCTATTAGTAAGTAGGATTGATCACCAATCATGGGACGGAAATGAAGTATAGGTAAACGGATTAGTAAGAATAGCGGAAGTAAGGATAACCGGATTACCGGAGTACAGGAATACCGAAAGGAGTTAACAATAGGTCAGAGTTATATGAACAGGAAATGAAAAGGGACCGGATGACGGATTAGTCCAATGGATCTGGATTGGATCTGAGATCCGGATGTCCGGAACTTTAGCTGGGAATATGGTATATGACAATAACTCATATTGTCTAGTCCCCTAATATTTCATATCTCAAACTTAGGTTTTATCTGGAGATAAAACTTGATGATTTATTTTCACATTTTATTGTCAGGGGGTATTTTGAATTTGAATACTCATCTAAGTGATGGTCTAAACTTCATACAGTAATCAACAGTTCATTGAGACACTATGGCTCATTGATACAAAACATGCCTCACACAACAACAACACATTTTCTTCTCTGAAAACTGCTTATGTGCATTTAGATGACATGTATAAGCCCCTTAGATCTGACCTTCTTGAGCATGATCTTAATAGATACAGCCTATCTACACTTTGGTCACCCCATTTCAGATACCTCTTAGGTTATATTATACCTATAAGGGTTTTCACCTAGGAGGTGGTTTTCAGATGGTCTGGCCAATGTTTGCTGGTCTTTCCCCAAGTGCATAGGGTCCAAAATAAAATATGTTGGGCTTGGTCCGTAGATCAAAGTAATTTTTCAATGGGAAAGACCGCCAGCTAACTTTGGACCACACATACATTGGGATTTCCCCATGGTGAGGGGTGTCAGGGGTCCTGTTACCACCCAATTTTCTGTGCCAAAAAATGAAAATTTTGAGTGCATTCTTGGCACCTAATATGCAAGCCAATGGGTCACATAATTACTGTAATGACTATTAGATATGTCTATAAAATAGGATTAGAAAATCACAAAATGATCATTCATTCACGCCCCCCCCCTCAGCCCAGGATCTCTCCCCTCTGAAAATGATCACACATTTACCTCACACCAATATGTCTATAAAATCGCCTATGCCTACAGAATCATCACTTGGGAATCACACTATTCAGATATCAATTTTTAAGCCACTGATGCTGCCCCCATCACCATCCTGTCAGTTCGCCTCCCGTCTCCCATCTCCCATCTAAATCACACAGAATGAAATATGATGAAGAGATACAGATTTCAGATTGGGATTGAAATAGACAAAGGGTTTGGAAGAAGCATGGGTGGTGGCAAGGCATGGTTGATATATACGAGAATCTTGGAAGGAGAATGGCAAAGGCCCATAATCAATTATGGGAAGGACCGCGGTGGATGGGATAGCCCCATAATCAATTATGGGAAGGACCACAGAGGATGGGATAGGCCCACAATCAATTATGGGAAGGACCACGGTGGATGGGATGGGCCCGTAATCAATTAAGGGAAGGACCACAGAGGATGGGATAGGCCCACAATCAATTAAGGGGAAAGACCGTGGGCATAATATTCATCTAATAGGGAAGACCGCATGCTTAATGGGAAGACCATAGACATGATATTCATCCAATAGGGAAGACCGCATGCTTAGTGGGACAGACCACACTTTAGTTAAAGACCACAGCAACTCCCTTGTGGTCTAAAAGACAAGCCCGACAACGATTTTTTGTCTTGCTTATAACTTGCTGAAATCACATGCAATTGCTTAGATAATACAACATATATCCCCACCCCAAGTAGTAGTACATATTTTATCAAAACATCGGACCATGGGAAAATTATGAACACATAGTCTATTTTGATCATTCTTACAAGTCACCTACTGAATGGCAGGTCAACTAGACATGTCATAGAGCGTGGAAAACTGAAAGTGTCAAATCATCGAAAATCACTAATTGGTGGACATGTATGGTACTGGGATTGCACCACAGTATCTGCCTAATTTTGCACCACATATGTCATTTTCTTTACCATGTGCTCAATCTTGAATAGATCTTTATAAGACTTTGGGACTGTGCTTATCAATGTATTGGACATATATTCCAAGGTTCTGATCATGAATATTTCTCCTAGGGAAGCCTGTTGCCCCTTATCAATAGACATGTTGATTTTCGATGATTTGACACATTCAGTTTCCCACGCTCTATGACATGTCTAGTTGACCTGCCATTTAGTAGGATCTGGATGGATTGTTCTACAAATTTAGGACCATTATTCTGGGTGTGCTAGACATGTATTCCAAGTGTCTGATCATAAATATCCGACCTGGGGAAGACTGAGGCCCCTTATCAGTAAAAATAGCCTCTTTCTACTAGATCCTAATATTGTGGCCTATATCTAACTGATCCTTGGCATAGAAGTCATGTAAATATGTACTAATGATGATATATGAACAGCTTGGACAAGTTATGAAGAGCTAAAGCAGTGAAACACATCAAAAATGCGAAAATGCATGTTTGGAGGTTTTGGTCTATGTACCAGGCCCCTGTGGGTATCCTGTGGTACCAAGTTGATTAAAATGCTCTAAGTATATTTAGGAATTGTCCCCATGCCATCCTGGAGCTGCGTTCCTGCAGGAAAAAATTTCCCAGGGAGTGAACCATCAGGAGAGGGTGGTCAAACAGCACCACAAGGGCTTCACCTGCTGTCATGAGCTGCTGATACATTGTTCATAATGTTTAACTGATGCTGGGGACAGTATCTGCAACTACATATAGCTAGAAACTCAAAAATGCGAACCAATTTTGTATTTCATGCATCTATGCTATACATGTTAATGTTGGGAGCTCCAGGGGGTAAAAAAAAGTGGTGGAATGAGTTGGTATACACTCCTAAACATGTTCTACACCTTCCAGAACACCCTCCCATCATAGGAGCAAAAATGTGAACATGTTTTGCCATGTTGTCACCAGACACAGCAATTACAGACCTGGAGGAGGCATGTGGACAAAAATACACCAAAAAGCAGTCTATTATAATAATATATATATATATAACATAAACTACTACTTACATACAAGGGATGAGTGATTGTGGTGTAGTGGAGACAGAAATGACATGGGGTAATGGGTGATATGTTAGGTGTTGTGAAGAAATTCCCACAGTGAGTGGTCAAAATTGCGAATTTAATATGGAATGTGGTAACTGTGTAGATCCCCCTGATGAAATCTGATGTAATGATCTACAGATGCCTGAAATTGCATAATCATGCTGTGTGGTAATGTCCCTGACTGTGGGGTGACTTATGAAATTGTGGGGAATGACAAATTAAGGAGAAATTACCACAGGTGTCTGAAATTTCGAAATCTGCTGTGTGGTAATGCCCCTGACTGTGAGGTGACTTATAAGAATGACCAAAATAGACTATGTGTTCATAATTTTCCCACAGTCTGATGTTTTGATAAAATATGTAGTACTACTTGGGGAGAGAATGTATATTGTATTATCTGAGCAATTGCATGGGTAATGCCCCGGACTATGAGGTGACTTGTAAGAATGACCAAAATAGACTATGTGTTCATAATTTTCCCACAGTCCGATGTTTTGATAAAATATGTACTACTACTTGGGGTGGGGATATATGTTGTATTATCTAAGCAATTGCATGTGATTTCAGCAAGTTATAAGCAAGACAAAAAATCGTTGTCGGGCTTGTCTTTTAGACCACAAGGGAGTTGCTGTGGTCTTTAACTAAAGTGTGGTCTGTCCCACTAAGCATGCGGTCTTCCCTATTGGATGAATATCATGTCTATGGTCTTCCCATTAAGCATGCGGTCTTCCCTATTAGATGAATATTATGCCCACGGTCTTTCCCCTTAATTGATTGTGGGCCTATCCCATCCTCTGTGGTCCTTCCCTTAATTGATTACGGGCCCATCCCATCCACCGTGGTCCTTCCCATAATTGATTGTGGGCCTATCCCATCCTCTGTGGTCCTTCCCTTAATTGATTACAGGGCTATCCCATCCACCGTGGTCCTTCCCATAATTGATTATGGGGCTATCCCATCCACCATGGTCCTTCCTATAATTGATTGTGGGCTATCCCATCCTCTGTGGTCCTTCCCTTAATTGATTGCGGGCCTATCCCATCCACCATGGTCCTTCCCTCATTTGATTGCGGGCCTATCCCATCCACCATGGTCTTTCCCAACATTGATTGCGGGGCTATCCCATCCACTGTGGTCCTTCCCAACATTGATTGCGGGGCTATCCCATCCACCATGGTCCTTCCCATAATTGATTATGGGCTATCCCATCCTCTGTGGTCCTTCCCATACAGTATTCAACCGGTCCTTGCAACACCACCACTCATTGAAACAGTTGGTGTTTCTTGCTCAATCTTACACAAAAATCTTTTAAATTTGATTCTTTATTATACTTTGAGAAGCCCTCTATCAGAATTAAGAGTGACCCAGGGAAAAAAAATTGTGATATGCACGAGAAATGGCAAAATAACTATGTTTGCCTGTTACTTGAAATTATCCAAGGGCTACTGTGGACACATTGACTGCCTGTTTGACCCATCTTTGCACCTGGAAAGCTACGACAGGTCCCGGCATGCAATTTTGGAATAAGGTTGACTGTAGTACACACTGTGAAGAGTGCTATGGTCCGTTCCATGTGTTAACAATGAGGCATTGAGCTGAGTAGTAAGACAACTCACACCACTCAAATCCTGCAATTACGACTGCTCAAATTTCGCCATTACAATGGTCGGACAGCTGAAATCATTCGCTAAACGAGCACAGATCTCCAGAGAAGAGAAGGACAAATTGATGGCACATGCTGTTGTCGAGTATCAAGCTGAGCTTGACAAGCAGCCATGTGAAAAGAAACATGGACTCCGACAAGTTTGTATCAACATTCAGAAGACACATCTCAAGGAAACAGGGCGAGTGATTACACTTAGCCATGTTACTCTCAGTCGTCTCGCTAAAGGAGGCATCAATCTCAGCAAGTTTAACAGTTTGATGAAGAGATGGTTGACAGAAGGCGAAGAAGAAACTGTCATTGACTACATACAACAAATGGCTATGAGAGGTTTTCCTTTGAACCACAAGAGGCTCAAAGAACATGTCGATGAAATCTGTCGAGCACGGCTTGGTGCAGCTTTCCCTGAAACTGGAGTAGGGACAAATTGGACTCATCGCTTCATTGAGAGGCATTCTGACCACTTGCATGGATATCGAGCACGTACTCTTGACCGTGCCCATGGTCGTGGGGTTAACCCTGCTACAAACAAGGCATGGTACGAGCTGCTTGGTGCAACCTTGCAGACTGGTGACGATGGGCAGCCTATTGCTCCCGAGTGCATCTGGGGTGTCGATGAAACAGGATTCCAGCCAAACAGTGGGTCCTTGCAGGAGAGAGTCTTTGGTACTACAGGAAACAAAGTGCAATATCAGCAGCGCAGTGGAAACCGAGAAAATATTACTGTGATTGTGACTATTGGAGCCGATGGAACTTTGTTACCCCCTGCCATCATTTTCAAGGGGAAGGCTTACCAGTCCCAGTGGGGTGAGAATAACCCACTTGATGCATCGTAAGCACAAGTAAATGGTCCTGATTATAACCTGCTAATTTTTAAGTCAGACTTGGCTACTCCAAGAAGGGTTGGACAGACGGCGAAATTGGGGCAGAATGGATCAAGCAATTTGATGAGCAGACACACCACAAAGCAAATGGTCATGCACAGCTCTTACTCGTTGATGGCCACAACTCACACTATACTCGTGCCTTTCTTGAGTATGCACGACAACACAGGATCCACGTATTGTGTTACCCTGCCCATGCAACTCACATCTACCAGGGTTTGGATGTGGCTGTGTTTGGTGTTCTCAAAAAGTGTTGGGCTGGAGAGTGAGATCAATGGGAGCGAGAAAAGGGTGAACAAGTAACTAAGAAGAACTTCCTTGAAATTTATGGAGCAGCACATGTTCATGCTCTAACATGTCAAACCATCCAGGCTGCATTCCAAAAGACAGGAGTTTGGCCATATAATCCTGCCGTCATCACAGAGGACATGCTAGCACCAAGTATCGAGACTTCGAAGCAAGGAAACCTACCCCTCAGTCTTCCCTCACCTCTCCGTGCCATCACACAGCTCTTCCGTGAAGAGCTCAATGAATATCATACCAACAGCAGCCTCCCTTCTATTGCTGAGGAAGAAGAAGCACCTCTTAGTACCAATCATGATGACGACGAGAACCCCTTTCATGCCAACTCACTCGGTCATTCTACCCACGAAACACTCCGTGGCATGGGAATAAGAAGTTCTACCATCTGTGATGCTATCTCGAACCTGGAAAACACCTCTGTGAGGTTCCTTGTCTCATCTTCACCTATCAAATCAGTGCTGCAGCCTCCAAAACCCGTCACAAGTATGATCTCACCAATCAAAAAGTCTCGGCCAGTTGGTGCCACCTCACGAGCTTTCCCCACATCAACGAAAAAGGAGCAGAAGCTCCAGAGGATGGTTGATGACTTGACCATGCAGGTGGCATGCTTGAAGGAACAAGTTGTTGGGCTGCAGGCAACAGTTGTCTTGC
The DNA here is from genome assembly GCA_016584345.1 of Suillus ampliporus. Classification (NCBI taxonomy): domain Eukaryota; kingdom Fungi; phylum Basidiomycota; class Agaricomycetes; order Boletales; family Suillaceae; genus Suillus; species Suillus ampliporus. Next base: position 14,548 of record JABCPV010000434.1, on the reverse strand, counting down.
AAGGCTTGTACTGTGATCGAGTTCGGCAGCACCTAGAAACCCAGGTAAAAAAACCGGAGAAAGAAAATGTTAGGCTTAACAGTGACGGGATGCCACGACTACTCACAGGCAACAAATTTTTCAAAGAGGTGTTGCGACACCAAGCACAGCAGGAAGCAAAAGTTGCTGCCAAGGAACAGCGATGCCAGGCACAAGAGAAGAGATCCCAGGAGATAGTTCAATGGGAAGAGGAGGAGAAGGCACGGAAAGAGAGGAACACCATGAGGAAGACTGAGTGGAAGAAGGAAGTAATCGAGTGGGAGGCAGAGCGAGACCTTGCCAAGCAAGAGAAATGTCGGACACGCTGGAAAAAGCCAGTGTTGGGTCCACTCAAAAAGCCAGTACCAAAGCCGAAAAATCAGAGGCAAGATGATGAACCACCTGAAGCCGATGATGAAGAAGCCAACTGGCTGGATGTTGAGGGTGATTTTAGCAGCGAGGATGACAGTGAGTGAAGAGTCACTGGCGCTGAGCGTGATGTGACAGCACTGTGACAGCGGTGTTTCAAGGACTTGGGAATACCAAAAAAAAGATGTCCTCACCAATTCGTGTTTTACTCACCCACTACTTCACTGATTTTAATTCTGCTTCGCATGTACATACTTTGGATGCTGTAGAATACATTGTAGCTGACAATTTTTGCTAAGTGTTTGTGTTCTGGGAAGAATGAGCATTTTTCAAATTTTGTGTTACATGGACCGGTTGAAGACTGTCATTGATTATGGGGCTATCCCATTCTCCGTGGTCCTTTCCATAATTGATTGCGGGCCTATCCCATCCACCGTGGTCTTTCCCAACATTGATTGTGGGGCTATCCCATCCTTCATGGTCCTTTCCAACATTGATTGCGGGGCTATCCCATCCACCTGTGGTCCTTCCCATAATTGATTATGGGCCTTTGCCATTCTCCTTCCAAGATTCTCGTATATATCAACCATGCCTTGCCACCACCCATGCTTCTTCCAAACCCTTTGTCTATTTCAATCCCAATCTGAAATCTGTATCTCTTCATCATATTTCATTCTGTGTGATTTAGACGGGAGATGGGAGGTGGGAGGCGAACTGACAGGATGGTGATGGGGGCAGCATCAGTGGCTTAAAAATTGATATCTGAATAGTGTGATTCCCAAGTGATGATTCTGTAGGCATAGGCGATTTTATAGACATATTGGTGTGAGGTAAATGTGTGATCATTTTCAGAGGGGAGAGATCCTGGGCTGAGGGGGGGGGGGGCGTGAATGAATGATCATTTTGTGATTTTCTAATCCTATTTTATAGACATATCTAATAGTCATTACAGTAATTATGTGACCCATTGGCTTGCATATTAGGTGCCAAGAATGCACTCAAAATTTTCATTTTTTGGCACAGAAAATTGAGTGGTAAGAGGACCCCTGACACCCCTCACCATGGGGAAATCCCAATGTATGTGTGGTCCAAAGTTAGCTGGCAGTCTTTCCCATTGAAAAATTACTTTGATCTACGGACCAAGCCCAACATATTTTATTTTGGACCCTATGCACTTGGGGACAGACCAGCAAACATTGGCCAGACCACCTGAAAGGTACCCCCTAGGTGAAAACCCTTATAGGTATAATACAACCTAAGAGGTCCCTGAAAGGGGGTGACCAAAGTGCTATCTAGCTAATCCAGTCAAACTACTATGTCCTGAGCTGGAAGCTACACACTTTTCCATAGTAACAATTATAGTTAGTGCTACTTCATAGCACTAACATTATTTATATAGTGAAAGAATAATAGAGAAATCCTCTATCAATATGTCTTCAAGACTGATACTGGGACAGAAAGTGGATTTTAGGTTAATCAAAAATATGAAAGAGCTAGTTGTTAAAAGTAGTAGGTCTGATTTAGAGTCAGAGGCAAAAGTAGAAATGGAGGTTGAAGTAGATATTTGCATGAGTGATGAGGTGGAGTCTAGTAAAAAGAATAATAATAATAAGTATAGAAATGTTCTCTACCTTAGATCAATATACAATGTATTATTTTGTATAATGTAACAACACTCTTCTTATATCAGAATATCTCTTTCAGAATCAAGACCTTAGGCCCTACTTGGCAACTGAGTCCAGTTTGTTTTTTACTAGTCAGGTTTAATTGATATAAAGCTAAATTAGACTAGTGAAATCAATGAAACCAGATAACAGATTTATTTGTCACAGTGATTGTACACTCTACTTAATACTACCTTATGATAATCAATACTGCTTTACCAAACTGAAAGTGCCTTGTATGCTTCAAAGAAAAGAAAAAACAGGCAGTTACTAGTGTTAAAGTACATGAGCATAAGAAGTGGAAGATATGCTATGGCAGTTGAAGTGCTGAGAATAAAGCAAAAAGGCTAAAGATATACCTGGACAAGGTCCAAGACAAGACAGTGGCATCACTGGAGGCAAAACAGAGTGAGTGGTCTTCTCATGAGTCCACTGATGACATCATTGACCTATGGAATTAGAGAAAGAGAGGCTAAATATTTATTTGAGAGACTTAGTGCATGTGATGAAAGACAAACTGAATGTTGATTGGCTTGTGAAATGGCAGTACCCCCAAGGTTTGGCAGCATCCAAATTCCCTTTCTTTGATCCTAATGACTTATTTTTGCTGTTGCCACCCATGAATGCCCAGGAAGCCAGTTGTCTACTCCATCCTTTATGGCTGACAGGTTTAAACACATGATCACCAAACCAGGACAGAAGGAGATTGTCAAAGCATGGAACAGTCTGCAGTTAGTTGGTATCAAATACTATGTTGAGCCAAGGGAGGCAAACTTCTCATCAACTTCTACCTTGTACTTGGGGGTATAGGAAGTGCAACAAGCATTCTGTAAGGTGACTAGGGATATAAGGCTACAGAGTATAGAAGTATTGAATATGATTGACAGGCTTCTTTTGGCTGTCAGGACATATATGGCCTCCAAGATCTTGGCTCTATTGTAGTAGTATATTCTAAAATAGCTCAATTGACAACTCAGGTAAGTATTGGTGCCCTGGCCATGTGAAACTGACTGATACATACAGGGCAAACAAAGTGATATAGTGCCTGCTAAGGCAGGAGTTCCTTCTCAGGCCTGTCCTGGACTTCAAAGAAGCATTCTTTTCCTTTGCAATCAAGAAGGGTACAAATGAGATTAGCCACTTGGACTGAGGTGATGACCTGGACACAATCACATAGCTGATTGTACTTAGGGGAGTGGGAGGATAGAGAGGTCATTATTCCTGTTGCACTTACTACTGCAAGTCTTGACAGCTTGTTTCTTGATTTTTTAGATATTGTTATATTCCAGATCTCTAGTACCTGTTAAGGTCATGCTCAAGGAAGGTCATATCTGACTGGTAGTACTAGTGGGTCTAGACATAGATGATCTGGTAGTATGATGAGTTGGATAGTGATGGACTACTATGGCTTGGGCTGGTAGTAGAAGGAAACAGATGAAGACTATCAAGTGTCATTAACTATAATAATGATTGATGCAACTGAATGTGTAAGGTATGTGGGATATAGATCAATAGTAGATAGGAATATGCTAGTGCACTATCTTTTGACTTGAGGGTCTTATATAGGTTTGTACAAAATGTAGTGACAACACAACTATATAATAAGACTTCTTGTCAGTCCTTAAGTTCATAGTCTACAGCTTTTCTAGTTTTTGCTATAGATAATGTGTTGTTTATTGGAGGCCAGCTATACAGCTATGTTTGTTGATTTGATTTTTTTATTTCATTATATATATTTAGTATAGTCAGTTAGGTATAAGTTGTATTTCAACCTATGTAAGTCTGTTTCAACTGAGTTGTCCATAGAAATCTCTTACTTTGTATAAGAGATGAAAAATAGATATATATAAAGCTTTAGTAAAAACACTGCTCTAGATTTGTCTTAAGCCAGCCTATAACTAGTAGAAAATTGAATAGATAAATAGGTAGCATTTCACTCTAATAGTACACTGTAGTGGTACTCAACACTTATCTCAAAGCCCAAGTCTTATGCTTGCATTTTCTATTAGTCTCACATATTAGAAATTCAAAAGAGAGATTGTTGTTATCAGGGAAGTAAGGGCCTCTATTTATACTATTTCAGATATCTCATGAAGTTCCCTATAAAACATGATTCATTATCAGATTGATAAGACAGTATGTTTACAAATTAATTTTGAAAAAAAGAATAATACATATGCTTTGTAATGGTACATTATAAATACACATGGTGCACATCACTTAGTCACCACTACTTTTGTGCAACATTTTTAGCACCTTGAAATTTCATCAATTTTTAACTCCTTTGGTTAAAAAAAATACTTGTTTTTGCTTCAGGAACAAAACCTTCAAAAAGATTTTAATAATACTTAAATTTAAGAAAGATCTTTTTTTGACTGATCTCAATTTAACATGTCCATACAAAAGTTGCTATAGTTTTGAAAACTTATTTGTGATTTGTAGTATATAATAGAGCTAAAATCATGCTTCAGCTCTTTGCCATCAGATGTGTCTGAAGCTTATAATCACTAGCTGTCTTTGCACTAGTACCAGTTGATGTCATCCATATAACTATGATTGTTGTCTATCATTCATATTATTATCTATATTGTTATCCCTGTATGCATCATTGGCAACTGCTGGTTGAATATCATTGGTTGGTGATTGCAATGGAAAGCTCAAGTATATATAATTTTAGCTCTCTTTGCTTTGGTTCCAAAAGCATACTTTGTATGATTTGTAAACATAGAAGACCAATAATAAACTAGATGCTGGTCTGAGGTGTATCTTTATATCAGTTTTTATCTTCAGGTATTATATGAATGAAGGATGTATATTGTGTATCACATTCTCTTTTAATAGTGCCAAAAATGATTTCTTAATCTTATTAACAGGGAATATCTATAATAAATCCTTATCAGGATCCACAACCATAAGGTGGCTTTCAATCTTAGCACAAAGGTCTTTGTAAATTCCTTTGTAGAAATAGCTATTGTACTTATTTTTAGATTTTTTTTTGTAGATTCTAGCTAATCTATAATCTTAATATCACCTCTTATATACATACTTTTAAGCCTGCAGGCTTGGGATATATTGTTCTCTCATTTTTTTCACATACTTCAATAGATTTTTCTTCTTATAAGACTTTATATCAAGGTTAGCAGCTATCATATCCATGGAATTCACTAGGTCTATCCTGCCACCAAACAGTCTCCTTTGCTCAATCATATTATTCTCCAACAGTACATATCTGTATCACCACTCCACTTTGTCTAGACTTCTTATTATGTTTTAACTAGTCTGCTTATAGATTTCCTTTTGTACATTCTACTTTTACCCTAGTCTTTTGTCTTTATGATCTATTGCTTAACTCAGATATAATACTAAATCTGATGTAACATATCTCCACTCTCTGCTCCACTATGCAGTGTTAAATCTAGACTTTCCATGTAGTGTACAAACCCCTTATATATCTGTAGTGTTGGATAATACAAATATCAACTATAGCTATTTTATTCTATCCTGCTTGACCTAAGTCTTACTTAATGTCTTCTCCAATATCAAGACTTGTTTTTATTATACTCCAACTCTATTTATGATAGTTCTCACCACTACATTTTGTGAGCAGACCTTGTTTCTCATAGTCTCTACCTCTATTAGCACTCATTGGAGTTAATCTCTGCCAGTGCTACTTGGTCCTATAAAGTTAAAGACCCATACTCAAGTAATAAGTACAATGCACAAGCTGAAGCTAAGCCTTTCTATCCTCTGCCTAGCTATTGGATGCAGTTCTGACAGCATTATAATATTGTCCTTGAGTTTATTTCAACTTAACTTCCTATAGCTCAGCAATTCTTTGATAAACTTAATAACAGAGCAAGATGTGTATTATGTGATAGTCTCATACTTGTATTTCTCTAAAGTCATATAATAGTCATATAACTTCTCATAGTGCTTCAAGAACTTCTTTACCTCTATCAAGTCAACTTGAATTTCTTGAATGCTACCTTACTACCTAGGATGAGTATAATAAGAATAGATAATACTGTTGTATGTAATATTATTAATGTGCTGAATGATGTATAGGATTTTATAGTAGACATAGTATAGAATGGAAATGGTAGATTCATTAGAGCAAGGTGTTTTTTTTTCATCTCAAAGTGAATAATCTAAGGACAAAGCTAGTAGACTAGACTACTTTGAATATTTCTGTCTTCTTCAAATAAGACACAATAGACAAGGTTCATATACAATTCCCATTATCATGCATGACACCACTTAATCAGTATAGGCTACTTACACCACTTATAATGACAATTCCATGATAGACCTCATCTACAATAGCTTTGTCACTATCTTTGAATGCAGAAAAAAATTCTATATCTCTCTCCTTGGCAGGATCCAGAAGTTCATCCAGAGTTGGCAATTGACCAAAAACATGATTATGTGCCTTGAGATTATTGACAGATTACACAAGGTTAGCTTCAACAGAAGAAAGTTGGTTAGCTGCTTGCTGTGGATACATGGAAATACAGATTTTGAGGCCAGTGTAATGAGATGCACCATCTGTAAGTATATTGATAGTATTCAAAGCAATATCTATGTCTCCTTTGACATTCATGATAGCTTTAGAAGCTGGTCTCTATCTAAATCTACATAGTATTCATGAAGATGAGCCTTTAGGTCATTCTCCACTGCTGGAAGGGATATTTTGATGGTCAAAAACTTGCAGACAATATTTCATGCAACAGGATTAATATGAGGCCTTGAGTCTAGACTAACTGTTGAATTACTACCATAAATAATTGTGCACCAAAAATGAGAATACTGAATAATTAACTCATGGTTGGATTTTGGTATGATTCCAGCAATGTTTGATGGTCTCAGAGGTAATGATGTACCATGCTTGCTTTACCATTGTTATATCTTTGAGAATCTAGAGTTTATAAATGTCTTATTTGCTAGCATTATCAAGGTTAATCATGCATGTGCAAAAATTATAGCATTCTATTGCCTTAAAGCATCACATAGTGGTACAAATGATATCATATTGGGCCAAAAGACTTGAGATCAATATTTGATGATTGATATAAGATGCTGTAAGCAGAGAAATTATCAATAAACATACAAATATATTGGTTTTGTCACTTCATTTAAAGATCAAGCTTTTTAATCCATCCAGATAGCTGATTAGATATCAATGACAGTTACAAGGTTATGTTAACATGCTCTTCAAATAGGACTGCTATCATCCAAGCCTTCTTATTGTTTCAATAATAGAACCTATGGTGTTCTGGTGTCTGCTTCTTGAAGCATTGTGGTTTTCTTTCCTTGCCAATAAAAATAGGTCCAAGCCTCTCACTTTCATCATTTTAATCACCATTCAAGTTTCAAGAATGTCATCATATGACAATGGCAATGAATGACTGGTGAATCTTACTGATGTTAAGGTTATGCTCAAAGGAGGAACAGATTCAAGGGGATAGACTTCAGCTTGTACACTGCACCCCTTACCTGAGTATGTGCCCCTAATTTACTGAGGGGTCCGGTAGTACTATTAGGTCGGGTTGTACAGTGGCTCAAAAAACTGTCTGCATGTTTGCACTACTTTTACTATTTACATTATTGTATATGAATGGACAGGTATACCCTAGACATGCCAGTAGAGTATTTTGTAGTACTCCTTCAGGGCGTGATTTAGAGCCATTACCTGTGGGAACCTATGGTAATATGATGGATCTATGAGCATTACAAAATGATGACTCATGCGGACAGTTTTTTGACCCTAGATTCAAATTCTATAAATTATTAGTTATGACACCATAAAGCCATGTCACTAATAAATAAATTATAAAGTGGTGTCATTATGACATTATTACACCTATTTCTAATTACATAATAAAGGGTGTCCCATATATCATAGTCATAATCACCATGAAAGTCATCTCCTCTGCTCAAAGGGATAATATCCTTTCTCTGTCTACTGCTGGCCTCTCTACTCATCAAATAGTCTCTATAACTGGTGTATGCAAGTCTACTGTAGCTAAGCTCATCAAAGAATGTCACCTAGACAAGCAAAACTCCAGTGGAGGTTGTCCATCCAAACTCACCTCTACTGATAGGAGGGTCATTATCCAACATATCACTACAGCAAAGGCTAATAATGCTGTCCAAGTCACTTATCATATCAATTCCATCATCACTACTCCAGTTTCTTTACAAACAGTAAGAAATGTCCTCAAGGAAGCCAATCTTAGGGCTGTAACAAAGAAGAAAAGCCTCTTCTTTCCATCACTTACAGGAAGACAAGACTAGTGTTTGACCTAGGCCATCAACACTAGACTGTAGAGGACTGGAGGTGGGTATATGGTCAGATGAGACTAAAATCAATATAATTGGGTCAGATAGGAAGGTATATGTGTGGAAAAAGATGGGGGGGACCTCTTACAGACAGGGAGATTAATGAAACTCTCAATGTTGGAGGAGGTTCTCTAATGGTATGGGGCTGTATGGGGTGGAATGGTGTGGGAATGCTTGCAGAAATTGAGGGGAGGATGGATGCTGAGTAGTGTGTGGACATTCTCAACCACCACTTGCTGCCTAGCATGGCAGAATTAGAAATTGATGAAGAAGATATCATTTTTCAACAGGATAATGATCCCAAGCATACATCCAGGAGAGCCAGAGAATGGTTTGAAGAGCACAATATTCATCTCCTTGACTGGCCAGCACAATCCCCTAATATTAATATCATTGAACATCTATCAGGAGTACTCAAGAAGAGGCTTTTAGCCTATGACCACCCTCCTAAAGGGGTATGGGAGTTATAGGAGAGAGTCACAGTGGAGTTGGGAAATATTACAGCAGAGGACTATCAGAAATTGATTGAAAGTGTGCCTAGAAGGATAGAGGCAGTAATTAAAGCCAAGGGAGGTCACACAAAATACCAGAACACTTGAGTATCTGTGTAAAATACTTGGGTCAAAAAACTGTCCGCATGAGTCATCATTTTGTAATGCTCATAGATCCACCATATTACAATGGATTCCCACGGGTGAGGGCTTAAAATAATGCCCTGAGGGAGTACTACAAAATACCCTGCTGGCATGTCCTGGATATACCTGTCCATTCATACACAATAATGTAAATAGTGAAAATAGTGCAAACATGCGGACAGTTTTTTGAGCCACTGTATGTAATCCAGTAGTAGAAAGGAACAGGGATAGACTATCCTAAGTAGAGTCGGTAATAGGAAAAGACATAGAGATCAACTCCAGTCTTATATTAGAGTTGACAGGAGTTGAGAAACTCAAGTCTAGAGAGGCAGGAATGAGCAAAACTATGTATAATATTTGAACTGAGGTTATACAGGAATATACAGAGGTTATATACTATGGAAGTCCAATGGATAAGTAATCTGAAGTTCAGGAGGCTATGGAGGAGCATATGGTGAACACATTAGTAAGTACAGACAGATCAATGAGAAATGGAACAACTAAGGTACAGAAGATCAATAAGCAGACAAAAATCATAGAAGCTGGAAGCCAGAAGAAGAGGAGAGATCTATATGGAGTTAGGTCCAGTGGAGTGGACCTACCTGGAAGTTAGGTCAAGCAGTCTGGAGATCCAGTGGAAGCACACTACTAAAATGGGAGTGGAGGTATTGGAGATCTGGGATATGACAACTGGCCAATGGAAATGTTCCAAGTAGAAAATGAATTCCTATTGTATTATGATAGTCAGTCATTTCAATTTCATATTTCATAGCATTGAGTGGGAGGGCATGGCCAATAAATAGCTTCAGCTCACGCTTGACCAATTGAGTGATGCTACTGGGAATAAAGGTATACATGACTGCATCCCTCTCTATGTGTGCTGACTCCATAAACACAAAAAGAGCAGGATCTAAAGAACAACTATGACAGGGTACAGATAGGAATGCTTGAATAACAAGGCATCTGTAAAACAGCTAAACATGATGTGCCTCCCAGTAGTCATGAAAGCACTGAAGTATGCTAGTATGCAAGCCAGTAATGCCAACACTTGACCTGGCCTCACAGGTATCTTGATTCCTAATTGTGAAATACAGAATTCTCCACCTTTCCAGTCACCAACAGCAATTATATGTCTATAAATCACACAATTATCATTCTAGTTGATGTACACCACACCCAACCCAGATTCTTTCACCATGAGGACAAAAATGGTTCCCCCATGTCCACCTTAGGTTGGGACAGCAGATTGCACTTTAGTTGCTGGTGAACACAAGTGTGGGCCCTGGTGATCATCAGATCAGTCTACTGGACATGACTGAGAACATACTGGTCCAAAGCTATGACAATTTTTGTAGCCACAAATGACTGGACATACTATATTAGCTCATCAATGACTTTCTGGGCCTTGGCCATTTACTCCCTTGTTTCATGGATCAAGCAGAGTTTTTTGGTGGCTACCTCCCAGATTCTGAAGTGAAATGCCTTGGTAGTGGAACAATTGACATCTTGTTAAAATGATGGTCTGGGTGGCTTGTGACAACATTATCTCATTGCTGACATAACTGTTTCTGATGCTCATTGAATAGAAAATGTTCATAATGAATGGTAAAATTAGGCAGCATACTAGCTGAAATACTGCCAGGTGGAAGGTGACCTAGTAGCAACAGACTTCTGCCTTGCTTGGGCAAGGTCTGCAGTTGTTCCAGAGCACATGGGTAAGTTTTTTCAACAATCTTACACATCAATGCTCCATCGTATCTAATATACAGGAAGTCAGAAGAAAACTGTTTGATATAGTGAACATCTGACAGGCAAATTTATCATCAAAAGCTTGGAAACAAGCTAACCTACTCATGCAAATGTTTTTTCAACCACAGCTCTAATTTTTTCCAGGTTCTAGTAAGATTGTGTGCAGACATTCTTTCAGGCCTGATCAGATCAACTGCAAATATTGTTATGAAAACCTCCCTGTGGCTACCCAGATGATCCAGTTATCATTTTATTCTTTATATTCTTCTTGTTTTACTTTCATTATGTTAACTCAGTGATCCTGATTAGGTGGATCAACCTGATTGTCATTCTTGTGCCATTCATCTGGCTTACTTATCAGAGCTGATTATTATCATTTCTTATCTCACAGATCATACTGACAATCTGGTAACCAACCCTTGACCCTGTTATGCCAATCAATACTTTACTGTTCAACCAGTATTAACCCATGACCCTTACCTATCCCTTGTTCCTTGCCCTATACCCTACCTTGCTGGTGACTGGTCATGATACCCCTTACTGCTGCGTAGCAGATCCTACTTACAATTGAGACCTTGTTTACTTACCTGCCCTCAACTGCAGAATATATATAAGTAGTTGATATAATACCATTGTATTCTCTAACTTAATCTACTTGGTTTTACCTGGAACCTTTGCAAAGGAACCTCTTTGTGTCTTAGAAGCTTTAGCAAAGCTTCTACTGTGTACCAGACCTATAGCACTTCCTATAAGTCTTGTCCTCACCTCGAACTCTTGTACTTAGGATTATATTCTTTGTCCCAACAATGCTCTACATCAACAGCCCTTATAGAGCCTTGTAGAGAAGAACTATACAAGTCTGTAACAAATATGGTGTCCTGTTGTAATGATATTAAGGGATGAAGGGATTGGACAAATTTTACACATATATGAGGTTGACCAGTATGATGTCAAAGCACTAACCTGCAGCATATTCAACACTGAATCATGAGTTGAAGAAGATGTAAGGCAAAATTTATTCAAATTCATAATAACAAACAAAGTCTCACAGTGCTTTGGACTCAATGTTACCAATTGTAGTTGCATGCTTAGAGGGTTCACTTGGTGCCCTACTATGGAATAGTAGAGTATGAATATTCCACCCTAATATATATAAGATGTATCAAGATTGTTGTGCCCATAGCTGGTAAATGTCTGTCATCTTATCTGCATCCGCAATGGTGTGTAAGGAAATACAACTCACACCAAGATAGTTGACATGGAGTTTCAATTTCTGACTGTGACCTCAAGTATTACTTACTGGTCACCTAACACAACAATGACATATTCATGTTCATTTCATGTTTTTATAATCATAATCCTCTACTAGTTAAACTCTCTCTTTTGATTGCTGAAGCACCTTGGAACCAATGGCTGGACCTATCTGATGTGCCAAATTTGGATAAATCAAATGCAAAACTGTGTCTTCCACTGTTGAAACTGTTGCTCTCTGAAAAGGCCAAGGATGCCCTCTACATGCACATAGATGCTGTTGGTCTCAATTGCTGATGTTTTGGTTATGATGCAAATGATCAATGTGTGTACTATTACTACATTGTGTGCCTCTCATACAATGGACAACCTAATTTTTCTCAGGCACAGCATACAAACTCTTAAGTAGTATAGCACTGCATATTCAAGACAAAATATGTTGTGATATTTGCAGCAAGTATTCAATCTGTTCTACTGATTGCAAAAGTGTCAAAAGCAAGAGTTCTTGCCATACCTACACTCACTGCACTCAAATATACCAATGTTTGTGTGGCACAGACCACCAGGCTGGAAAGATACCATCAAAGGACCAAGAAATTGGCTGGAATGACATTGCTTGTTTCTTGTGGATCAAGCTGCTGTCAATGTATGACAAAACTAATGAGAATAGTCAGTACTATACTAAATTCAGGGTCACACTGACTATATGCTCTCTATAGATAAGAAGATGTTATATATCAACAAAATCTTTGATGTATTTGACTATACTCTGGCTTGTAAATCTCTTGTTGTGATGGCCCATCCCCCTGGATTGGCTTGCATCCTGAAATCCACACATATGCACTCAGTTTAATTGAACTCCAGGTCCCAATCACACAACTTCAGCAGCAATTCCATGAATTTTTGAAGTCATGATTTGATGATACTACATTAGTAAGTACAGTGGAGCATATGGAAAGTCTAATGGATCATTGAGAAATATGAATCAGTCAGCAGACCGACATATACAGAGCCAAGGACTGGAGACAGGGGTTAATCTATAAAAGGAAGTCCGAAGATTTGGACATGTGACTAGTCAGGTCAGCCATAGGAGCAAGACCAGGTCCGAGGAGCTGATTCCTAGGTGAGCCTGGTATGATAAGCCTAAAGATCCAGATGTCTGGCTGACTAGAGTTGATAGGTGCAGAAGTTTGGCTGACTAAGCAGAAATGCGGAGGTGGATTAGGGGCTGACATGGTATATGACAGCATCTATGATAAGAGTGAGGTTGCCAAGGGAAAGTGGCTGTTTCTGAGTGATAGGTTTTGAGAGACTTCTTGCAACTTTTGAGGATGTGAGAAATAAGTAGTGACTTGTGGACATCATGTACATGTGGAAAATGTGGTTCCAGTCAACTAACAATGCCTGACAGGTAGGTGTCCACAGACTATGGTTCAATGTGATGTAAGAGCCATACAACAAAATATGAGAAAGTGTCTTTGGTTGGTTCAACTGTGCAATTGTGAAGCTGACAAAAGTTCAGATAGGAATTGAGATGTGAGTCATATGCCAAGGCTGTGGTAGATTCAATAGCAAAGCCCAAAGCTATGGAATGCTCAAGTTGCAAGTGCTCAAGAGTCCAAGCCTCCCAATTGGATTGCTTGGACTGTATGATACAAGAAATCATTTTTTCATTGCCCCTAATGCATCCCAAGGGGATTGAAAATCAAATATTTAGGCATCTGGTATAAGATCCTTGACAAGCTCATTATTGAACTGTGAGAGTGCATCTGTGATGACATTATGCTGTCCAGGGATGTGCTCCACATGAAGATCAACATTATACTTGATGAGCACATCAATGGCAGAGAGTAGCAGAGAGTTATATATGGGTTTTGCATGGAGAGAGTTGAACAAAGACACAGTGTTCAAATTACCAGTGTAGACAAGCATCTTGGAGGGTGTCTTGTACATATTAGTCACTGTATGGATGACAGAGCATACAGCTAGTGCCTCATAGAAGAAAATTGTATCACAAGGACTAGTGGATGGCAAAAGACACTGGCATGTGAACTTATTGTCCATAAACCACAGTCCAATTCCAACACCAGAAGCATCAGTATAAGCCATAATGACATCATCTCAGATTGGACGAAAATCCAATGACTTGTAGAAATGCAAGCCATCAGAAGCTTCAATGTGGTCAGCAAGCCAATGAAGCTCATGCAAAAGAGCATTGTTGATATGAATCATCTTCATGGGCTTCATCTTTCTGTCATATCCCATATCTCTGACACCTGTAAACCTTTCCAGTTGTGTGCTTCTTCCGGACCGCCGGACCTGAACTTCGGATAGGCCTGCTCTACTGGACCTAACCCCAATTAAGACTCCTCCTTACTTCCAGCCCTCCAGCTTCTGTTGATATCCGACTGCTTATTAATATCTGATATCTGTTTCATTTCCGGACTCATTTCCTTATGATCCGTCTTACTTTACTTGATCCGCTCGGACTTACTAATAGACTCACCATATGCTTTCCTCACT
>JABCPV010000433.1:0-22267 GCA_016584345.1 Suillus ampliporus | reverse complement strand
TACTACTCCGAAGGCAGTTGTAGCAAAGCACACCGTACCTCAGTGAATCAAATGATTTTTGAATTAGCATAGATCGCTACACAGCAGCGTAAATAGCCTGTTGATATCTTTGTCCAGTAGGATATCAAGGGCAGGATCCAGACCAAGACGGGCGAGTGTGGCTTCTCGACGTGCAAAATTCCAGTCTACATCAGCTTTGTCCGCAGAAGATGCTCTTGATTCCAGGAGTGTGGATGGTGGCACTGAATCGCCTTCTCAGCAGCAGACACACTCAAATACATGTTGGATCTCGCCGTGGCGCGATCATGCTGCTTGTGGACTTCCTCAGGGTGATTGAACCTGAAGACATGGTGCTCCACTGAACAATACAGATAAGTTGTTCTCCACAAAGAGAAAATACTTATTTGAATGAGACAGTTGGTACCTGAAAATTCAAACGACCACACACCTGATTACATTGGCTGCTTTAACAAGCACTGCATTGGACAGAACAGCTTCAGCCATCGAAAATGAATGGTTCACTTGTCCAAGACTTTGTGAATGAGCTTGGGACTGACGGTCAGTATATTCCAGTCCCATGCATCCCCAAGGCAGCCTCGATCCGCGGGTATTCTCTCCATATCATACTTTCCTGACAGCCAGCGAATGATTAGTGGATCCTAGGCTAAGACCACTTGGCAATGGGATCTGAAGGTGGGTAAAGAGATTGGATTATGATGCGAAGTTCTATTTTCTCACCGAAACAATGCGCTCCGCAATCCAACCCATAGAGGTGATGCCCCAGTGAAGTGTGAAAAGTGAGGAAGCGTGGGGTATTTGCGAGGAGGGGGTATACGTGGTAGCAGTATCTTTGTCGACTCCAATGAGAGCATAGTCATGGGGACATTTGTCTTGACGTATGGAATGGCACCTGCGGCAGGGTCAAAGGGAGTGGCATCAACAATGTCCTGGAGAATCCTGAGTGAAAGTGTGCAAGAAATCATAAATGACACGCACCCAAATTTTGTAACAGTCAGAAAGCTCATCATCCAACAGATGCCCTTGCAGGCTCTTGCACCGTCGGCTACAGTGAAAGGATGGCGGATGTAGTAAGTCTTTCCAGCAGAGTTGATGATCTGGTCAATGGCTGACTGACCTTATAGGCACCGTTGTAGTGAGCTACCTCTTCACCAATAATGAAGACGGTCTCGTCTTGCATCATCTCCACCTCCATAGCAACATTGAGTGCATCATGGACTGTCATCTACAAGATGATTCAGAATGAGAAATTGGATGAGAATGACGTGCAACTCTTACTGAGTTTTCACTTGCTGTCGCATATCCGCAAGCGAAAGCAGCACATTTTAGAGCTAGTGAAGGATGTGTACGAGCATTTGTGATAGCAGGAGCAACATGAGAGAAAGCACGGGCTGAACAGGCTGCAGCCATTGAGCAAGCTTAGGGTTAGGGTTAGGAGTTCGCACCTGCAAGGTGCCAACACTCATGAGGGCACCCAAAGCAAGAACAAGGCAAGTGTACGGAGCAGGAGATGCTGATTGAATGAAAGGTGCCAGGCAAATATACATGCTCTGTGCTATAAGACTTGATGTGAGAGTACCATCTGGCAGAGTGTGGGTATTTCGATGGCTCTAGTGCCGTGAGCAAGTTGTAAACGATGTCTGCCTGAGAGTGTGTTATTGTGAACTGCTCGCAGGAGTCCAGGAGAGTGTGTGAGGCAAAGCGAATTTGGGGGGGGGGCAAGTCGGAGAACTTGTACATCTCATAGTACTAGTACAACTTGCTACTCCTGAACCATTGGCGTCCATCTGCATCGGCCTCTGGCCTCAAAGCTCGGGTTCACAGCCTTCCGCCATCAGACCCTTCCATGCAGCTGGACCCCAACGATCTCATCGATCATGGGCTGGTGGTGCACATTCTGAAGGAAGGCTGGCAAATGTACTTCCCCATAAATAGCCTTTCGGCTGATCTCACTCATGCGACTCTCCATTATGCGAAAGTGCCAACAGAGTTCGATATCGCGAACAAGCCATCTATTTCCTATCCAAACTTCTGCAAAGCGGCCCACATGCTCCCTGTGCTCATTGGTCGGCATCTGAACTCACCTTTCAAGGCAGAGATCGCTGAGGCGTTCCGTAAACACTACGAGGGGGTTCTGCGTGCTCACGACTTCCAACATAACTTCACTGCTTACATGCGCTATGATATCATGATCTGTCAACACTGGGTTAACAATTCGTCTGATTTCAACCCGGGGATTTTCCAACCTCGCATATTCTCCCATTGCCTCGGGCTAGTAAAGTCAGAGGCAGACTCCACTATTGCTTCTCGCATCGCTTCGTTCGAAGCTCAGGTCACTCGGAGCAATTCATTTCATGCCTCTTTGAATGCCTCTTTGAAGCCTACCTCCTCCACTGCCACAGAGTGGCCAGTTTCAAGGGCCCCCTCAGAATTTGTTGGCATCTGCTGGTTCTGCACAGGAAAGCATTCCCCTCACAACTGCAAGTCCTCCTCCAATTCCTTCATCATGAAGCATGCTGATGGGAAGTGGCACTCTGCTGCAAATGAGCTGCTTTGCTTTCTGTTCAACAGCGTCAAAGGCTGTGCTAAGCGCCCCTGCCCATTCGCCCACAGATGCTCTATCTGTGGCGAAGAATCAGCGGGTCATAACGCCCAGTCTCATGCGTCTGTGGCTTGATCTCCTTCCCATTGTCACTCCTTTACTGTGGGACAAATGGGAGGAGCTTCTTGGTGCTGCTGGTGTTCTCAATATGTTTCGTGATGTTCCTCTTGGTCTACACAATGGTTTCCATCTCGGGGTTTCTTCTTCTATTTCTACTACTTTCTCGCCTCCCAATCATAACTCGGCTCTCAAACATACCAACTTCATCCACTCTCAGATTGAAAAGGAGGTCACCACAGGGAGATATTCTGTGGGTTTCGACCCCTGCTGAATTTGAACGCCTGTTCAGCCCTTACCGCACCGCCCCCCTTGGGGTGGTTGTCGCTCCCTAAGAAAAAACACCTCATTCAAGATCATTCTTTCCCTCGCTGTGATCCGCTCATGCATTCTATTAATTCAGAAATCGACCCCGACACCTTCAAGTGTGATTGGGGTACTTTTGCTCAGTGTTATCTTCTTGTTGCTCTCGCCCCTCCAGGTTCACAAGCCGCGGTTTTCAATGTGGGATGCAGCCCACCGCTGCATGCCTGTGGCCCCAGAGGACCGCTGCCATGTGTGCATTTCTTGGAACAGCAAGGTCCACGTGGACCATTGCTGTTGTTTCGGCTGTGCTAGTTCATCAGGGTATCTTCAGTCGGTGTGCAGATGCCATCGTGGCGATTTTCTGTTTTCAAGTCTGTTCAGGACATCATCAAGTGGGCCGATGACTTTCTCTTCTTCTGGTACCCTTCTGCTCGCCTGCCCTCAGGTAGTTTCTCTCGTTTCCATTCCCCTCCTGCCTTACGTTTTCTAACGGCCCCTCAGGTGGCTATGTTTTTACTTATGATGCCTCGCTTATCTGGGCGATCGCTATTTATCTCAGCTGGCCCTGGTCCCCAGACAAGTTTCGCGACTTTCTCACGCTCTTCATTTACATCAGTTTCGAATGGGACTTGGCGGCAAAATCTGTCTGCATTCCTGAGGAGAAAAAGAGGAAGTACCTTCTGCATCTTGAGGGCTGGGTTGCTGGCGCTCGCGTGTCTGCTCACGACTGTGCTGTTCTGACAGGCACCCTCAATCATTGTGCGGCAGTGGTTATAGCCAGCAGCTCCCACCTCACCTCTCTATACCATTTCACCTCAAAATTCACCGTCTTGTCCTCCCACTTCGAACTTCGTTCCATCCCAATCGCCGTCGCTGTCAACATGGCGTGGTGGCGAGACCAGCTGTCCTCAGCTTGGTGCAGCATTCCCATTGTCATTCCCACCTCGGCTCATCCGGTTCCCATTTTTATGGACGCGTCGACTTCCTTCAGCATTGGCTTCTGGTGGGACGGTCGCTGGCTCCCATGGCGTCTCCTCAATGGATGGCAGGCCAACAATTGGGATATCAGCTGGGCAGAGATGGTAGCAATGGAGCTAGGCCTTCGCTGTCTCATTGCTGCCAGGCTTTCACAACGCCCATTTCACCCTTTGCTCAGACAACCAAGGTGTTGTGGGCGCCTTCAAGGCTGGCATGTCGCGCAATTCTGAACAGAACGCCATCCTCCGCCATATCATATTCTTGTTCCAGGAACACTCGCTTTGGTTCTCCACAGTCTGGGTTCCCTCAGCCGAAAATCTTGCTGACCCCCCATCTCGTGGTATCTTGGACCCTTCCGCAAAGTGGTTTGCACACCCGCCTCACATTCCATTCCACTTACAGGAGTTCGTCTCCCTGCACCAGTAGTTTTTCACTTGTCCAGCAGCTCTGTCCTTTCATTACATTATTCATTATCACATTAATTACGCTGCTCAGACTGTATGCTGTATTGTATGCCGTATTCCTGTTGTCGCGCTGCATTGCAAATGTCCATTTGTGCCTGTTCTTAAGTCATGTGTGTTCACGCATGGTTCATCTCTTTCTTCACTCCGCCCATCTTCCCAATGGACACTGTAAATGCTCTGCAAGCGCTGGTGAATTCGGTAACCCACCATGCCTGGAAACTCAAGACTTTAGAATGCTACCAGGGCGGCATGAATCGATTCCTCGCCTTTTGCTCCTCCAACAACATCCCCTTATCCTTCCCATCTCCCGAATGGCCAATCTGTGCCTTCGCGGCCCATCGTGCAGGCTCTTGCTCAGGCTCCGCTATTGCAAACGATGTTGCGGGCCTTCATGCATGGCACATCGCCAATGGTTTTCCATGGCTTGGCGGCACTTGCCTGAAGTACGTCCTTCACTCAGCAGTTCGTCTCACCCCCGATTCCTCTAAACGGCCTCCTCGTCCCCCAGTGACATCGGAGATGCTCAACTCCTTGCATTCCTCCCTTGATGCTTCAGTTTCCCTCCGTGCTTGCATCCTGGCTTGTGCCAACTCAGTCTTCTGGGGGCAGGGTCGTTTGGGCGAATTTCTCTCCACCTCTCAAGCACACTTTTCGCCCAAGCTCTTCCCCACCCCCGCCTGCCTGCGCAGCACTTCATCTGGCAAATCGCTTATGTGCCGCCTCCCTTGGACCAAGGTCTCCAAAGAGAAAGGGGAGGATGTCTTCTTGGGGCGTCAATTGGGCCCCTCAGACCCCATCTCATCCCTCCTTGCCCATCTCGCGGCAAGCCCAGACATCCTGGTATCCCCCGCGTCTTCTCATCTCTTTGCTTACAGCAGGGGCGCAGGTGGTAGGCTGGTCTCGCTCACCAAGCGCAAGTTTCTGCTGGTGTGTAATTCAGTCTGGGCCGCTCAGGGACTGCCTCACATCTCTGGTCACTGCTTCCACATTGGTGGTACCATTGAATTGCTCCTGCACAATGTGCCCCCTCACATTGTCAAGGTGATGGGGCGCTGGTCATCAGACTCTTTTCTTTGCTACTGGCACAATCTGGAGCATATCGCCCACTTCATGCAGAGCTCCTGGGTCCAAAGCTATCCCCTCTTCTTGCCCGCGCCTCTCGATCCCAGGGCGTGTAGCACATATGCCCTCCTCATGTTTGGGTGGCGTCTCCCGCCCCTCCTCCATCTCACCTTTCATTCAGCTCTCGACACGTTCTTCGTCCTGCTGTGTTTGGGTGGTTTTCGTGCCTCCTCAGGGTTCACACTCTCGGATCTTGGGATCCAGACCCTTTCTGTACCGTCTGTTCATAGCATTCGCAGTTTGTACTATAGTGTCTGTCTGTCCTGTAGTCTGTCCGCACCCAAAACACGCAGGCGTGACTTGCAGTTCCCCCCCCATATTCATCTTACCTAAGAGACTCATAAGCACGAGATGGGGACTCTAGGTGTGAGGAACTGAATGCCACAGAGCTGAGTCTCATGCCGAGTCGGAGTCCTAAAACATCACACCTTCGACAATGTGTGTACCTTCTGACGATGTTCCTCCTTCCTTACCCCCTGTTACGTGCATATGCGCATATAGTCGTCCTCTGAACTTCCTCGGTTCTTGTGCCTTCTGTCTGTCTTCTCACACCCACCCTCCCATACCGCTGCTATTCCGTGTTTCTCCGCTGTTCCGCCTGCTGAACCGTTTGGGGTGGCACGTGACCCGTTCCAGAATGGATCTCCTAATATCATCACCAAAATTGCTCAAACCATACATGGCTAGAAATGTCGGGATCCGACAATGGCTAGGGCGTCACACATATCACCGATGTCAGCCAAAACCCAGCCCTGTCTGACAATCCATATGAATGCTAGTGACGATGTCAACCAAGGTTGACATCATGACCATAGTTTAGATATTTTGTATCATGCAGACTAATAAAGATATAGAGTGCCGCTCAGACTTATTCAGACATTTTTTTCTCCTTCAGATACAGCACAATATTGATTCTCTTCCATCTAGTACAAGTTGAAAAAAGGTGGTTTGGCTGGACAAGTTGAGAGGTTCGTGAGGATTAGAGACATGCATTTGCTGGCTGTGTGTGAATTTTATGGCAGGCTTTGAAAAAGAGTATGCGCAAGTTCAACAGTGCGCTAGTACCTGTAAGGTATCTACTATCACCCCCTGACGCAAAACATTATGCTTGGGTTTGTCTGCTTCTTATGCCCTGGGATGTTTAATGCCCTCACTGGACTCGGCGGAGGCAGCCAAGTCAACCCAACGACTTCTGCAAATGCAAATAGTGCATTGTACATGACATATGCAGTGTCAGCATTCTTCGCTGGTGTCATATCCCATATCTCCAACATCCACAAACTCTTTCCAGTAGTGCGCTTCCTCCGGACCACCGGACCTGATCTCTGGACAGGTCTGCTCCACTGGACCTAACCCTGATTTAGAATCCCCCTTACTTCCGGCCCTCCGGCTTCTGTAGATATCCGCCTGCTTATTGATATCCGGTCCCTGTTTCATCTCTGAGTTCATTTCCCTATGATCTGTCTTACTTTACTTGATTCATTCGGACTTACTAATATACTTACCATATGCTTTCCTCACTGCCTCTGTACTCTGGATTACTGATCAGTTAGTTTACCTATAGTATATAAACTCCTGTACTTTGTTGTAACACCTCAGTTCAAATATTATACACAGTCCTGCTCATTCCTGCCTCTCTGGACTTGAGTTCTCCGACTCTTGTCATTCTCTGACACTAAACTAGGGTAGACCCCTAAGTCTACTTCTGTTACTGGCTCTACCTCCGGGTAGTCTACCTCTGTTCTTTTCTGCTACCAGCTCCGGCCTTAAGCAGTCTAACTCTTTGATTTGTATCTACGGTACTACCGGGTTACATACTACTGGACTTAGTACTACCGGACCCCCTGAAATTAGGGGCACATACTCGGGTAAGGGGCGCAGCACACGAGCTGAAGCCGAGCCCCTCATATCTAGTCCTCCCTTGAGCACGGCCTTAACACATCCTGACTTTGTATGATGGCACTCCATAGCATGACTGCCTTGTCAATCCCAGAACAGATACCTGTGTCCATGCATTCAACAAATTTTCAGGTCTTGCAACGATAGACTCATGATAGTGCAATGTAAGAAAGGCCCTCACTATGGCCTTCTTCTCCTCGAGTTTGGTTTCACTGATGTCTGGAAGCAAGGGCATCCCATCCCCATCTGTTTCAAGTTCGAAAGCAGGTTTTCTGATTCGTTTGTGACCTCCCTTCACCTGTCATCCTCCATCCCATGCCACAGCACCTATAATCACCATGATCAACACATTCCTTCCCATATCCACAGTTCAAACACTCACCGAACTGTTCCTGCACGTACTCCTGCCACACTGGCTCAATGTCCTCCCAGTCCTTTGTCTCCATGAAGCTGTCACCATCTCCTAATGCCTCGTTATCATCGTGCCTGCATGAAATAAATTGAGATGAAAGATCTGCAATGACCGATAGAATTCACTTACATCCCGAACAGCACCTCTCCCTGTTCATTCTTCCAAGCCGACATCACAAACACTCTCATCCCGCATTACCTCCACATCTCCTTCGAAAAGTGCTCCATATACGCAGGTCCCTTCTTATGAGCGACTTGTGCTTGTATCTCGGAAGGAGGAAAGTGTTAGTTATGGTGATTGGACACCTTATGATGATACTTACTCTATTGGACTCTTACTTAGTATATTGTGTGACTCACTTACTTGATTAGGTATTGTTTACACTTATTTACATAGACTCGCCCATAGGTAGCCAGTCCTGTATTGGTTGCTCTTCAGCAACTGACACTGGACTAAGTCCTGTTCACTCTCATTAGCTCACTTGTGGCTTGGTTCTTCCAGTTATTCTAATAGGTTATGAGCCCTGCGCTTTAAGGACCTCAAGTCACTTGTTCCTCATCCAACTACTGCTCCATTCCTTTCCTAGTGCTTTCCATCGTGTTCTACAGCCCAGAAAACCCTAATCCTTGTGTCTGAGCACCATTTGGACTGTTGGAACACCCCTTGTGTTGCTTTTGACAAGTTCAACCAAGTGGCTCTGTTGAAAATTTCCAGAGCCCCATTTGGTCATCTGACCCCTGTCACTCCTTGCTTGCCCCTGTCGCTCCCAGTGCTCCCCAAGGCATCCACACACCTTCCTTGACGTCCTGCATCGCCCTAGGCCCTCCTACTTGCCACCCAGTCCCTTCCTATGTCAGCCATGACTATCACCCAACTCACTTCTACCAACTATCTTGTCTGGAGATCTGATATGGAGTCTTACCTGCGCTCTAAGGGCTTATGGCTGCTAGTCTGTGGCTCTGAGAGGCGCCCTGCTGACTCCCAAGCTTCCTTACAAGCCTTGTGGGATGTCAGAGCAGACCAGGCTGCTGGGGAACTCTATCTGGCTTGCTCAGTTGAGCAAAGGTTGCACATTGATGCCATTGAGGATGATCCTGCTCTTATCTGGTCTACCCTTGCCTCTGTGCACTCTAGCCAGCGTTGTAGTAGAAAGAAGAAGGCTAGGAAGCGCTCCAGGAAGACTCAGAGTCCCTCAGAGCCCACATCATTGCCCACTACCACTTCCATTCCTTGCCCTATCACCTCTACCATTACCGAGTTTGCTGGCAATGCTTGTCTTCGCTCTTTTGACCCTTCCAGCACTATCTGTCCTCTCCAACTTGATGCTGGAGCTGACTGGAATGCAGACACAGGTGCCACCTCTCACATGACTCCTCACCATCCAACCTGCTATCTGTCCTCTATCTGACTCGCAATAGTGGCTTCCATGTCACCATTGACTCGTCTAGGATGTCCTTTCAGCATCCTGCAGGCACCACCCTCTTTGTTGCACCCATCAGTAGCAGCAATGCAGCTTTCCTTGATGGCTCCACTATTCCTCTATCTGAATATGCCTCTGCAGTGACCACCATACCTCTGGACTTTGACCTATGGCACAGGAGACTTGCTCACCATCACTTAGCAGGGGTCAAGACACTTATTGATCATGACATGGTCACTGTATTAGAATAACTGGAAGAACCAAGCCACAAGTAAGCTAATGAGAGTGAACAGGACTTAGTCCAGTGTCAGTTGCTATTCAGTTGTGTATACTAATGAGTGTACTGTACCTTAGTCCAGTGTCAGTTGCTAAGGAGCAACCAACACAGGACTGGCTACCTATGGGCGAGTCTATGTAAATAAGTGTAAACAATACCTAATCAAGTAAGTGAGTCACACAATATGCTAAGTAAGAGTCCAATAGAGTAAGCATCATCATAAGGTAAATAACTCGCACCATAAGGTGCTCAATCACCATAACTAACACACTGGACTCAAGCTTGATTCAAGGGCAATGCCTGATCCTATCTGTGAGCCATGCTTAGCTGGCAAGATGCATGCAAACCCATTCCCCTCCTCGCAATGGCGTGCCTCTCGACCTCTGGAGCTTGTCCACACTGATGTCCACCAAGTCCCCTACCTCAGCTTCTCTGGCTATCGTTATTGGGTCACATTCATCGATGATTTCACTCGCTATCGCTTTGTACTCCCTATTAAGGCTAAGTCTGATGTCTTTGAAGCTTTCAAGACATTCAAGGCCTATGCTGAGAACCAGTCAGAGCGAAAGCTCAAGATCCTCAGAGATGACAAGGGTGGGGAGTACATGAGCAATGCCTTCCTTGACTTCACCACTCAGTGTGGCATTGAGAGGCAGCACACTGTTTGTGCTAGACCACAGCAGAATGGGGTTGCTGAGAGAGCTAACAGAGTCCTCTCTGAGCGCATCACAGCTATGCTGGATGAGTCTGGCCTTCCCAAGGCATTCTGGGGCGAGTGTCTGGCTGCTCTTGTCCATGTATGGAACAGATGTCCTACTGAGGCACTGGACAAGGCCACTCCTTATGAGCTTTGGAATGGGAGGAAGCCTGATGTGTCCCATCTTCGAGTTTGGGGCTGCACTGCCTATGTGCACATCCAGAGAGACAAGAGAGATGGACTTGGGTCTCATATGGAAAAATGCGTCTTTATTGGCTATCCTGCTGGCTACAAGGGCTGGAAGTTCTATAATCCCACTTGCAAGAAGACCATTATCTGTGAAAGGGCTGACTTTGATGAAAGATACTTCCCCTTGTCCAAGCGCCCATCCACTCCTTCTATTCCAGCCCCAGACTCTGCTACCATCGCCCCAACTGCTCCAGCACCTCCTGTACATGCCCCTCAACCCACTAGACAGTCCAAGACTACCTCTAGAGCACCATCTTATTACTACCCATCTGATTCAGAAGATGATGAGTCTCTGGATCATGGGGGGGATTTGGTGCCTCCAGCAGCTCCTGACATCGCTCCTGTAGTCCCTATTCCTGATCCAGCCCCTCCACCAGCTCCTAATCCTATCCCTGCTCCAAGGCCACCCTCTCCCATTGGTATTGGTGCCAGATTGCCTCGACGCACAAGGCAGGCTCCTAGAGAGTGGTGGAAGCTCTCTCAAGCCCAACTCAATGATGTTGTTGATGATGAGATAGAGGATGCTGACTTGGCTGCTGGATATCAGATGGCCTACTCTGTCAACTTGTCCTCTGAGCCTCTGTCCTACAAGGAGGCACTAACTCGAGTGGATGCTGAGCAATGGAACCAGGCAGCTTCTTGAAGAGCTCAATGCTCACAGAAGTGGCTCCATAGAGCGCTACAAGGGCAGACTTGTGGCCAAGGGCTATAATCAGCGACCTGGCTTTGACTACATTGAGATCTTTGCCCCCACAGTATGGATAGAAGCGAGGGTAGACCAGATGGAAACAGGATCATCTTGGACAGCATCAATATGCATCCTCTGCTCAACTGAACAGGCTAGGTAGAGTTCCCCAGCTGCCTTGTCTGCTTTGACATCCCACTTGGATTGGGAATCAGTGAGTCCAATAGAGTAAGCATCATCATAAGGTGCTCAATCACCATAACTAACAGTTGGTGTCGCACGAAAGTACTTGTCAGCAGTACGAGCTTGGCATATAGCCCAGGGCTGGCCTCCGCCACTATCGGATTCCCACCAGGATCACATCAATTGGTCTTTGCATGGCCTAGAGAACCTGCAGGGTGGCTGTCGGAAGCCCCTCCATCCACCCATTACATTGGTGATGCTTACAGCACTCAAGGCCACTCTCATTTTGTCAGACCCCTTCGACGCATGCGTTTGGGCTATGGCATCATGTGCCTTCTTCGGCATGATGCATTTTGGCGAGGTGTCGGTCGCATCTCGAACGGCTTTCTTACCATCCAAGCACCTCACTCGGGCAAATGCCTTTTTTGGCATGGATTTACGAGGCAACCTGTATGCATGATTGGACCTGCCATCCACCAAAACTGCTCGAGCAGGGGAAACACAATCAGTTTTCCTTAACGAGCAAGGAGACTTATGCCCCCTCACGGCTCTTTGCAACATGGCGCAGATTGTTCCCATGGTAGGTCACAATCCTCTGTTCTCATGGCGAGACAGCAGGGGCGACATTCGTCCGATGGTGAAAACCCACGCTATAGAGCGGGTAAACTCCATCCTAATGACATGGGGTTGGGGGACAACATTTGGACATTCCTTTCAGATAGGCGGCACATCTTTCTACTTGGCGAAGAAAGTTGATCCGGAGATAGTTCGGATTGCTGGCTGTTGGAAATTGCTGGCATATGAAACTTACATTCGCGCGTTTGAGCAAATTTCGTTGCTGCACCTCGCTAATGCCACGATTCTGTGACCATCACCTCCACGTCTGGTTGGGCTGAGCAGCTGAAGCTGCGGGTTGTTCCGGCTTGTTGGGTAAGCAGCTCCACCTGCTTGTGTCCCACCCTGAGCTAATGCTTGGTCCAGCCCAACTTACCAGATCATGTCACCGACCCCTACTCATGCCAGATGAAGCTGGAATGTCAATCATGCCCGAACTCACATTCCTCATTCCACAAGTGATCAGGACCCCCCAAGGTCGACTTCGACAGACCAGAACCAAGCGAGGGATTCATTTCGCTGACCTCAAGCATTTGGATTGCCGATGGCAGTGCTTATTTTGAGCTGCTCGTGAAGCAGGGGTTTGTATTTCTGAAGCTGGTCTTGCCCCGGCTCAAGTTGCATCATTTGCTTCCTGGTCTTTGTATATATACTGGCATGGAGGGACACTGCCTGCTGCACTCATGTCACCTGGGACCAAGCTCGAGTTTTCAGGGCCTGGGATTTGGCTTGCCTAACTGTTGTTCGGAACAGGATTGCCTTGTTGCACAAGTGAATTTGGAGGTTGTGAAGGGCATCATTGGCCTGCCCTTCACGAAGCCACATCTCCAGTGAAATGAGATCCTCTGCCATACTGTATTAGAATAACTGGAAGAACCAAGCCACAAGTGAGCTAATGAGAGTGAACAGGACTTAGTCCAGTGTCAGTTGCTTATCAATTGTGTATACTAATGAGTGTACTGTACCTTAGTCCAGTGTCAGTTGCTAAAGAGCAACCAACACAGGACTGGCTACCTATGGGCGAGTCTATGTAAATAAGTGTAAACAATACCTAATCAAGTAAGTGAGTCACACAATATACTAAGTAAGAGTCCAATAGAGTAAGCATCATCATAAGGTAAATAACTCGCACCATAAGGTGCTCAATCACCATAACTAACATACTGCATCTGCATCAATCTACCCCAAGGTTGATGGCAATGGGATTACAGTGAGCTCGGGGGAGTTTGTCCATGTGTCAGATGTCTCGGTGAAGTCTGCCAGGTCATCATCGAGATCATCATCTGCATCAAATCCCTCTCCGAGATGCATAAGAGCAGACCAAGTGAATACATCTATCTGGCCTTGGAGACGATCGTGTTGCCGGGTGATGTCTAACCTCTGTCTTGGTAGTTCTTCTTCCAATTCTTCGGACCTCGATGAGCAATGCAATTTGAACCTCTTCAATTGCCAACCCCATTGATATCCATGTTGCCACAGATCTGCGAGCAGGTGCTGCATTTCGGGCATTACCCTCCTCTAGTAGTCTAAGCTCAATCTCCTTTTTGCTCAGTGCTGAGTGCAAAATTAATTCGGACTTTGATGGAGACAACATCAACTTACCCTTCTTGATATTAATCTCATATACATCCATCGCTGCAGGATCATTTATTCTGCTGGACTGAGTGATCCCTCTCACTGGCTAACCATTCTGTCTTTGAATCAGCAGGTGCTGCTTCATCGAGTCTGTTGAAAGCCTTTCCACTTTCGGCGATGCCATTCTTTGCCTGCTTGTATTTACGGCAAAGGGTCCTTTTCATGCAGATCATCTTGCAGAAATTGGAATTGTTCATCTGATAATCAAGAAATTCCTTTCGATGCAGGGATGACATTCTCCGAGCAGCAGGGGAAATCAGGTTGAGACGTGCCCATAGGGTCTCCATGATCTCTCCATCAATCTTGCCAATGCCTTCAATAAAATTAGACACATATCAGACATAGCTGTCCTTATGTCCGTGCACATGCCACAACCCGATTCCGGGAATGATGGTTAATTCCGGAACCATTTCAAGAAATCAGCTTCGATCCACCCGAACCCAAAAGTGCTTGTTGTATTGACAGTTGATATCATAGAAGGTGACAGCCCTGGTAATGCCTTCCATGTTGTGCTGGGCAGCCTCACAAAGGGCGTAGTCCATGTTCATTTGTCTGCAGATGATGCAAGGTTAACTTGTGAACGTTGAATGGCATGTTTGGCTTGCCTTTCGCCTTTCTGAAAATCTACTATCAAGTGAGGGACAAAACAACTGTGTCGGGCACAGGCAACTCCCCCGATACCCGTGGACTCCAGCTTGTGCCGAGCTGCATTTGCTTGATTTACTGCCCGGTGATTGTTGCAGCTTGATTTTTCCAGTGTCAGCAGCCTCTGCACAATGTTTTTTATACCTGTCCTTTCCCACCATGAATCCCAGCCTATCGGAAAGCCAAACTTCATCAAATGGCTTAATGGGATGCAGGTGTTCAGCTTTGAAATTTCTGTCCATACCAAATGACTGGGTGTGTTTCCAGCTTGGAGTTCTTATTATCACTGAGGTGACTTCAGTATCGAACAAGACTCACTCACCAAGTGATTCATCCCCTGACAAGGATACATTAATCCCAGGCTGAGGACATGCCAGGCAAAATAATGCGAGATCTCCTGCATTTGGGTTGTCAGAATGATGGCCAAAGCCATGCCATTTCATGGTCTTCAACTGCCTCCACTGTCAAGCGACTCTCATGAGCTCTCTGTATTGGTCCTTGCCACATGCTTTGTCAATATAATGTCCTTTAAATGACGGAGATATAGCATTACTGGAACAAGGTGTGGAAAGAAGAACTACCTTCCTGAGTGGACTTCAGCAAAAAGGACCAAGAAGCGGGCAGTTTTCACTGCCATAGCTATCCTTGCTGTGTTGAAAAACTAAAATTTTAATATCTTATTCTTCCATCAATGCTCAGATGTACAAGACTTGGTTGTTCAACAATGAGAAAAAGAAGGAAAGGAAGGACATGATAAAGTATGGGAGGAGATGGACTCCTAGGATGGTGATCTACCAGCAGAAGGGTGAAGAGGTGCTAAAGAGGATTGAGGATGAGTCCAGGGCAAAGCCAGGAGGTCACGGTATGTTCAAGCATTATCAGTCGGCTGTAAAGAGAGTCATGGCTGAATTGTCTGACAACAAGTTGAAGAAGGCAAAGGAAACAGCTGAAGAATGGACCAACAACTTTCTATTAGAATAACTGGAAGAACCAAGCCACAAGTGAGCTAATGAGAGTGAACAGGACTTAGTCCAGTGTCAGTTGCTGAAGAGCAACCAATACAGGACTGGCTACCTATGGGCGAGTCTATGTAAATAAGTGTAAACAATACCTAATCAAGTAAGTGAGTCACACAATATACTAAGTAAGAGTCCAATAGAGTAAGTATCATCATAAGGTGTCCAATCACCATAACTAACAGTCCCCCCTGATTGTGCACCTCTTGAAATCAGGTCAGTCCCATAATGCGACAGAACAGCTGCACCTTGGGTCGAGCCAAAGCCTTGGTCAGGATGTCAGCAGGCTGGTTCAGCAGTGGGCACAAAGGTGGGTGCAATCAGCTGCTTGTGCACCACATCTCTAAGCCAATACCAGCTCAGATCAAGTTGCTTCATCCTCCCATGGTGCTCTGGATGTTTAGCCACAGAGATGGCGCTCTGGTTGTCAATCCTAAGGACAGAGGGTGCAGAGGCAGGGAATCCCATCTCAAACAAGAGATTTCGCATCCAGCGGATTTCCTTACCTGCCTCAACTGCAGCCATGTACTCTGCCTCAGTGGTAGACAAGGCAACAATGGATTGAAGCTTGGATGACCAGGACACAGCACCAGAGCCAATCTTGACAAGATATCCACCAGTGGAGCGACCAGTATCCTTGCATCCACCATGATCAGCATCAGAGAAGGTTGAGAACAGTTCAGAGGAGTTTGGATCAGGTGCATAGGTGATGGAGTAGCGTGCAGTGCCCTTGAGATACCGAAGGAGATGCTTGACAGCTTGCCAATGAGTGGGACCAGGATTAGAGTTGAATCTGGCAAGACAGCCAACAGTGTAGCCAATGTCTGGTCTGGTGGTGGTAGCTAGATACATCAGAGCACCTACTGCTTCGAGGTATGGGGTGGATCGCATGTCTTGACTCTCATCAGGAGTCTGGGGACATTGAGAACGAGTGAGTCGATGATTAGGCTGCATGGGAGTGGAGACAGGCTTGCAATCAGCCATGCCAAATCGATCAAGGATGTCAAGGCAGTACTGCTGTGTTAGTTATGATGATTGAGCACCTTATGGTGCGAGTTATTTGTCTTATGATGATACTTACTCTATTGGACTCTTACTTAGTATATTGTGTGACTCACTTACTTGATTAGGTATTGTTTACACTTATTTACATAGACTCGCCCATAGGTAGCCAGTCCTGTGTTGCTTGCTCTTCAGCAACTGACACTGGACTAAGGTACAGTACACTCATTAGTATACACAACTGAATAGCAACTGACACTGGACTAAGTCCTGTTCACTCTCATTAGCTCACTTGTGGCTTGATCCTTCTAGTTCTTCTAATAGGTTATGAGCCCTGCGCTTTAAGGACCTCAAGTCACTTGTTCCTCATCCAACTACTGCTCCATTCCTTTCCTAGTGGTTCCCATCGCATTCTACAGCCTAGAAAACCCTAATCCTTGTGTCTGAGCACCATTTGGACTGTTGGAACACCCCTTGTGTTGCTTTTGACAACTTCAACCAAGTGGCTCTGTTGAAAATTTCCAGAGCCCCATTTGGTCATCTGACCCCTGTCACTCTTTGCTCACCCCTGTCGCTCCAAGTGCTCCCCAAGGCCTCTACACACCTTCCTTGACGCCCTGCATCGCCCTAGGCCCTCCTATTTGCCACCCAACCCCTTGCCATGTCAGCTATGACTATCACCCAACTCACTTCTACCAACTATCTTGTCTGGAGATCTGATATGGAGTCTTACCTGCGCTCTAAGGGCTTATGGCTGCTAGTCTGTGGCTCTGAGAGGCGCCCTGCTGACTCCCAAGCTTCCTTACAAGCCTTGTGGGATGTCAGAGCAGACCAGGCTGCTGGGGAACTCTATCTGGCTTGCTCAGTTGAGCAAAGGTTGCACATTGATGCCATTGAGGATGACCCTGCTCTTATCTGGTCTACCCTTGCGTCTGTGCACTCTAGCCAGTGTTGTAGTAGAAATAAGAAGGCTAGGAAGCGCCCCAGGAAGACTCAGAGTCCATCATTGCCCACCATCATTCCTACTGGTACTCTGAGCCATAACTTGGAACAGACTACCTCCACTCTCACTTCCATCCCTTGTTCTATCAACTCTACCATCACTGAGTTTGCTGGCACTGCTTGCCTTCGCTCTTTTGACCCTTCAAGCACTATCTGCCCTCTTCAGCTTGATGCAGAAGTGGACTGGAATGCAGACACAGGTGCCACCTCCCACATGACTCCTCATCGTCACTGGCTTCGCAACTACTCTCCATATCGTGTCCCTATCAGGCTAGCTGACCATACCACTGTCTACTCAGCTGGGGTTGGCACTGTGGTCTTCAATCCAATCATTGGTGGAAAGAGTGTCAGACCGGTCGAGTTTTCAAGAGTCTTGCATGTCCCTGACCTTCGCAACAACCTCCTCTCTGTCCTCTATCTTACTCGCAATAGTGGCTTCCATGTCACCATTGACTCATCTAGGATGTCCTTTCAGCGTCCTGCAGGCACCACCCTCTTTGTTGCATCCATCAGCAGCAGCAATGCAGCATTCTTAGATGGCTCTACTATTCCTCTATCTGAATATGCCTCTGCAGCAACCACCATACCTCTGGACTTCGACCTATGGCACAGGAGACTTGCCCACCATCACTTGGCAGGTGTTAAGAAGCTTATTGATCATGACATGGTCACTGGACTCAAGCTTGATCCAAGGACAATGCCTGATCCTATCTGTGAGCCATGCTTAGCTGGCAAGATGCATGCAAACCCATTCCCCTCCTCACAATGGCGTGCCTCTCGACCTCTGGAGCTTGTCCACACTGATGTCCACCAAGTCCCCTACCTCAGCTTCTCTGGCTATCGTTATTGGGTCACATTCATCGATGATTTCACTCGCTATCGCTTTGTACTCCCTATTAAGGCTAAGTCTGATGTCTTTGAAGCTTTCAAGACATTCAAGGCCTATGCTGAGAACCAGTCAGAGCGAAAGCTCAAGATCCTCAGAGATGACAAGGGTGGGGAGTACATGAGCAATGCCTTCCTTGACTTCACCACTCAGTGTGGCATTGAGAGGCAGCACACTGTTTGTGCTAGACCACAGCAGAATGGGGTTTGCTGAGAGAGCTAACAGAGTGCTCTCTGAGTGCATCACAGCTATGCTGGATGAGTCTGGTCTTCCCAAGGCCTTCTGGGGCGAGTGCCTGGCTGCTCTAGTCCATGTGTGGAACAGATGCCCCACTGAGGCCCTGGACAAGGCCACTCCCTATGAGCTTTGGAATGGTAGGAAGCCTGATGTGTCTCATCTTCAAGTTTGGGGCTGCACTGCCTATGTGCACATCCAGAGAGACAAGAGAGATGGACTTGGGTCTCATATGGAAAAATGCGCCTTCATTGGCTATCCTGCTGGCTACAAGGGCTGGAAGTTCTACAATCCAACTTCCAAGAAGGTTATTATCTGTGAGAGGGCTGACTTTGATGAAAGATATTTCCCTATGTCCAAGCGCCCCTCCACTCCGTCTATTCCTGTCCCAGACCCTGCCCCCATCGCTCCTGTGCATCCAGCACCTCCTGTTGCTCCTCTGCCAACTAGACAGTCCAAGACTACCTCTAGAGCACCATCTTATTACTACCCATCTGATTCAGAAGATGATGAGTCTCTGGATCATGGGGGGGATTTGGTGCCTCCAGCAGCTCCTGACATCGCTCCTGTAGTCCCTATTCCTGATCCAGCTCCTCCACCAGCCCCTAATCCTATACCTGCTCCCAGACCACCCTCTCCCATTGGTATTGGTGCCAGATTGCCTCGACGCACCAGGCAGGCTCCTAGAGAGTGGTGGAAGCTCTCTCAAGCGCAGCTCAATGATGTTGTTGATGATGAGATTGGGGATGCTGACTTGGCTGCAGGATATCAGATGGCTTACTCAGTCAACTCATCCTCTGAGCCTCTGTCCTACAAGGAGGCCTTGACTCGAGTGGATGCTGAGCAATGGAACCAGGCAGCTCTTGAAGAGCTCAATGCCCATAGAAGCAATGGTACTTGGAAACTTGTTCCCAGACCAACTGGCATCAAGGTGATTGGCTCCAAGTGGGTGTTCAAGGTCAAGCGCAATGCAGATGGCTCCATAGAGCGCTACAAGGGCAGACTTGTGGCCAAGGGCTATAATCAGCGACCTGGCTTTGACTACATTGAAATCTTTGCCCCCACAGTCAGGATGCCTACCATTCGTGTTGTGCTTGCTATGGCTGCCATCCATGACCTCCACCTTCGCTCTATCAACATCTCACATGCCTACCTCAATGGGGAGATGGACTGTGACGTCTACATGGAACAACCTGAAGGCTTTGCTGAAGGTGATCCCAAGAAGACTGTCTGCCTTCTCCAGAAGAGCATCTATGGCACCAAACAAGGAGGCAATCGCTGGAACAAGAAGATGCGATCTGTGCTCGAGTCCATTGGCTACACACAGTCCTACTCTGATGCCAGCATCTATGTCTATGTCAAGGGTGAAGTCAGGATTATCTTACCAGTCTTTGTTGATGATATGACCTTTGCATCGAAATCCTCTTCTGCAATTGATCAGACCATCAAGGACTTGTCTCAGCACTTCAAGCTTCGAGATCTTGGCCCTACCACCCAGCTTCTAGGCATCAAGATAGACAGAGATCGCTCCAAGCACTCCATCACCATCTCCCAGCAGCATATTAGAAGAACTAGAAGGATCAAGCCACAAGTGAGCTAATGAGAGTGAACAGGACTTAGTCCAGTGTCAGTTGCTATTCAGTTGTGTATACTAATGAGTGTACTGTACCTTAGTCCAGTGTCAGTTGCTGAAGAGCAAGCAACACAGGACTGGCTACCTATGGGCGAGTCTATGTAAATAAGTGTAAACAATACCTAATCAAGTAAGTGTTAGTTATGGTGATTGAGCACCTTATGGTGCGAGTTATTTACCTTATGATGATGCTTACTCTATTGGACTCTTACTTAGTATATTGTGTGACTCACTTACTTGATTAGGTATTGTTTACACTTATTTACATAGACTCGCCCATAGGTAGCCAGTCCTCTGTTGGTTGCTCTTCAGCAACTGACACTGGACTAAGTCCTGTTCACTCTCATTAGCTCACTTGTGGCTTGATCCTTCCAGTTATTCTAATAGGTTATGAGCCCTGCGCTTTAAGGACCTCAAGTCACTTGTTTCCTCATCCAACTACTGCTCCATTCCTTTCCTAGTGGTTTCCATCGCGTTCTACAGCCCAGAAAACCCTAATCCTTGTGTCTGAGCACCATTTGGACTGTTGGAACACCCCTTGTGTTGCAATTTGACAACTTCAACCAAGTGGCTCTGTTGAAAATTTCCAGAGCCCCATTTGGTCATCTGACCCCTGTCACTCCTTGCTCACCCCTGTCGCTCCAAGTGCTCCCCAAGGCCTCTACACACCTTCCTTGACGCCTGCATCGCCCTAGGCCCTCCTATTTGCCACCCAGCCTCTTGCCATGTCAGCTATGACTATCACCCAACTCACTTCTACCAACTATCTTGTCTGGAGATCTGATATGGAGTCTTACCTGCGCTCTAAGGGCTTATGGCTGCTAGTCTGTGGCTCTGAGAAGCGCCCTGCTGACTCTCAAGCTTCCTTACAAGCCTTGTGGGATGTCAGAGCAGACCAGGCTGCTGGGGAACTCTATCTGGCTTGCTCAGTTGAGCAAAGGTTGCACATTGATGCCATTGAGGATGATCCTGCTCTTATCTGGTCTACCCTTGCCTCTGTGCACTCTAGCCAGTGTTGTAGTAGAAAGAAGAAGGCTAGGAAGCGCCCCAGGAAGACTCAGAGTCCATCATTGCCCACCATCATTCCTACTAGTACTCTGAGCCATAACTTGGAACAGACTACCTCCACTCTCCCTTCCATTCCTTGTCCTATCAACTCTACCATCACTGAGTTTGCTGGCACTGCTTGCCTTCGCTCTTTTGACCCTTCAAGCACTATCTGCCCTCTTCAGCTTGATGCAGAAGTGGACTGGAATGCAGACACAGGTGCCACCTCCCACATGACTCCTCATCGTCACTGGCTTCGCAACTACTCTCCATATCGAGTCCCTATCAGGCTAGCTGACCATACCACTGTCTACTCAGCTGGGGTTGGCACTGTGGTCTTCAATCCAATCATTGGTGGAAAGAGTGTCAGACCGGTCGAGTTTTCAAGAGTCTTGCATGTCCCTGACCTTCGCAACAACCTCCTCTCTGTCCTCTATCTTACTCGCAATAGTGGCTTCCATGTCACCATTGACTCGTCTAGGATGTCCTTTCAGCGTCCTGCAGGCACCACCCTCTTTGTTGCATCCATCAGCAGCAGCAATGCAGCATTCTTAGACGGCTCTACTATTCCTCTATCTGAATATGCCTCTGCAGCGACCACCATTCCTCTGGACATCGACCTATGGCACAGGAGACTTGCCCACCATCACTTGGCAGGTGTCAAGAAGCTTATTGATCATGACATGGTCACTGGACTCAAGCTTGATTCAAGAGCAATGCCTGATCCTATCTGTGAGCCATGCTTAGCTGGAAAGATGCATGCCAACCCATTCCCCTCATCACAATGGCGTGCCTCTCGACCTCTGGAGCTTGTCCACACTGATGTCCACCAAGTCCCCTACCTCAGCTTCTCTGGCTATCGCTATTGGGTCACTTTCATTGATGATTTCACTCGCTATCGCTTGTACTCCCCATTAAGGCTAAGTCTGATGTCTTTGAAGCATTCAAGACATTCAAGGCCTATGCTGAGAACCAGTCAGAGCGAAAGCTCAAGATCCTCAGAGATGACAAGGGTGGGGAGTACATGAGCAATGCCTTCCTTGACTTCACCACTCAGTGTGGCATTGAGAGGCAGCACACTGTTCGTGCTAGACCACAGCAGAATGGGGTTGCTGAGAGAGCTAACAGAGTCCTCTCTGAGCGCATCACAGCTATGCTGGATGAATCTGGCCTTCCCAAGGCC
>JABCPV010000432.1:0-22324 GCA_016584345.1 Suillus ampliporus | reverse complement strand
TGAGTTATGGGCACATAGCCATGGATGTCTAAGAATCTAAATTACCATGAGGAGTTCGCGACAAGGTCGCGACATTGCACCATCGCGGCCGGTAGTGTATAATAGTGTAATCAGCTCACACTTGTCGAATAATATCATATTCCCTTATTTATGTGTTGAACTGCAAGACTTTATCGTGGAAAGCGTGATTAGCACTTGTCATCGAATCTAGATTCATATGAGGGTTCTCGACAAGATCACGACTCTGCACCATCACAACCGGCAATATATGATAGTGTTATTAGGTCCCACTCGTTGAGAAACCTCATGTTCCCTCATTTATACTGGGTTTACAGTGGGGTTCAGATATTGCTTCGATTACAATGTTATCCAATATCATGCACTTATTGCTTCTATGAGTCCTGAAGCAAGGCGCGGACCGTGCATCCGTCTACTACTCAAGTAAAGTATGATACCATATCTGATACAACGGCGGCAACCTGGTGCCAACATTGAACGAAAATACGAAGAGTAGTACTATGTGACACGCCCGGATATGACGAAAAAGCGTTGAAAGTACGATGATATCCCGGCCATACTGACAGATGACGCCGAGCTGCTCAACGTGCTTGTGTCTTGCACGCCTCTCGCGGTCAATACACTGTTTGCGTTCCACCTGCTCTGTCATGCGTGCATCTCTGAGTGTGGGCTTGCAGGCCCGCCTGAAGTCCACGCAGTTGACTTGGTAAATGATGTTTGGTATCTGCAACATAGTATATATTCTGGCGCCGAATATTGGCGGCTACTGTAGCATGAAATGGTGTAGTGTGGTGCCATGCATACAATGTCCAATACATTATAATCAACCCTACCGATGAGACATGCTACACGAGCCCATTTTCCAGTTTACGACGCTTCTTCGCTCGCTCCCGTTTGGTCTCCAATTCATGCCATTCACCTTTCAGAGTGGATAAGCTGTTCGAAAGAAAGGTGCATTAAACATCTCGAAAGGCGCAAACAAGAAAGACAACATACTCAACAGGCAACTCAGGTGGAGGCTGCTCTTCCTTGAAGTACCGGGGAGCTTCAAGAGCCTCGATAGCAGTGACTCTCTGCATCGGATCATAAGCAAGAAGTCACTCGGCCAGGTCGAGGGCTGCGGGTGACAACCATCTGAGAGCAAAGTGAGCTCTTCGAATGCCACAGCAGTGTAGCTCTACAAACGCACCGAGAAAACAGGTCGCGGAAATGACCATGAATCACATCCTTTGGCTTCACCAGCTCGTACCATGGCAGTGCGGTGAGCCCTGACCACCGCTCAGTAGAAGGAGTCCCAAGAATATGGTAGATCACGTCCAACTGATGGATCTCATCATTCCCCTGGAAGACTGGCTTCTTGGTGAAAAGCTCTAGCATGATGCAGCTAGACGCCGCTGTCAGTAAGAGGCAGTGCAAAAAGGCACAAGCGAGGCATACCCTGCACTCCACATGTCCACTTCAGGCCCATATACCGTAGCACCAAAGAGTAACTCTGGCGGTCGATACCATAGAGTGATGACACGATTGGTATAATTACTTCGCCGGTGCTTCTGGTAAAAGCGCGCTAGACCAAAGTCGGCAAGTTTCAGCTCCCCTCGGTGATTGATAAGAATGTTGGAACCCTTGATATCCGAGTCACGGTAGATGACGCCCTTGTGATGCAGATATGCCAGCCTAGCAAGCATTTGGCTGCACAGGGACTTCAGATTGGCCTCCGAAACAAGAACTGCGTCTGAGACAAAACCCCTGTAAGGTCACGGTCCATGTACTCGAACACCATGTACACAGATCCTTGAAGAAGTCATCAGGACGCTGGGTGGGCAATAGTTTCCAAAGTAGTTACCGTTTGATACCATCATCTCATAAAGGCGGATGACGTTCTGATGTCGCAAGGACTGCAGTAGCTTGATCTCCCGCATGGCAGTAACTAGGAAGCCATTGTTACAACAACGTGCGCGTCCCACCCTTTTTTCCATCACATCGTCACACCTTCACCTCGTCACAACATCACCGGACCTCATCCGTTCACAGAAGCTTGATGCTTCTCTTCCTCTAGATCCACGGACCTTTCCCTTGCTTCTCTCTGATCGCCGTATGCTTCCCTTCTTCTCTGATGTTCCATCCCATTCTATAACGTTCCACTTCTCTGATTCTAGTCCGCCTCGTGTACTATATTTCCGTCTCTTATCTCTGACTCATACCTGTACCCTTGACCCTGATAGACCGGCCCTAAACCAGCCTACTTAGTATATATAGACCTTCGATTACGCTTGTATTTCCTTAACTTGAATCTACTCGGTTTTAGGACCTAGAACTCCAGTTCCTCTGAGACAAACCCCTTCGCGTTAGGGACCCTCACTGCCGATTCTCTTTGCACTTCGCATTGAGCCTTTGAACCCTTCGTCTGCGGACTTAGGTCTTTACCTTCGAACTTCAACTATCATTGTCGTTCATCCCTCCACGAACCTGGGATTATATCTCGGCCTTGATATGCTTGCTACTACGACCGTCCTTGTAGGACTTAGCAAGAAGAACTATCCGAGTGCGTAACAGCCATCCTTTTCTGCTTCCATGCGAATTTGCTTGAGTGCCGCACACGTGGACATTGGTGATGACATTCCAAGCCTTATACACCTTGCCAAATGTGCCCTCGCCAACTTGGGAGACAATTGCATAGAGGTCCTTGCAAGTCGTTCTGGACAGTGAGGAAGGTCGTGGTGTACCCTTCGCTTCCGGCTGTGACTGTATGCGACTGCTGGATAGGACTGATGGAAACATCACCACCGCCTACTGGTTTGGGTACAAGTGAAGCTTTCAGTGAGTCACGAACAGATGAAGGCGGGACATGCATAGGCTGGGGGGCCATCTCGTCACATGGGAATTACTGTCCCGTAAGACCGTGACGGAGCAAGTCGTCTGGGTATTCAGAGTGGAACCAGGATTGTCTGTCCTCGCACAGGTCACCAGCGCAAGGACGGGACTCTTCAGGATGTAATCTTCCTGGTTGAAGAGCTGCCCGATGGCCGTTTCACGAGGGCGAAAGATGATCTGTTCATGGACATATGTGTGCCATGGGTGGAAAGGCTCGCCGAACAAGGAGGTGATATTTGTATAGATGGCATGGATGGGGAAGAGATTATCTTCGCACTTCCTTATCCAATCTATGACAAGTCTACTGAAGGACAAATACTAGTTAAAGGAGCAGGCATGCCGATTCGGGAAGGTCGAAAGACAGTTGGACGCGGTGATTTGATTGTCAGGTAAGATCTTAACTGCGGATATCATGCCGTTGTGACTCCCAATTCTTAGATGGCATGTGGTGTTCTCGCACCTGACCAAATGGGACACTTTCAAGAAAGTTCTGCGTATCTTGAAGGTATAGTAGTCGATGGGGAAGGACATTAAGCACATCATGATTGCTATGAACATCTTTATGGGAATATGTGCATTGGACGCATGGACAGCGTTGTATGTCAATCAATGGAAGGCGGACGCATCGGAATACCCAACTAACACTGTACAATATTCACCAATTATGCCATGGACACTACCATTACAGAATATGACACTCATTGAACCACTTCAGCTCACGCATAGGAAGCGCAGTACTACCAGCCACTGACCACATTCCATCGGGACAGCGGCAGAACTGAAGAGAATAGGGATAGCTTACCTGAGTTATACGTCCGAAGGAACACAAGTTACTGAAATAATAATCAAATCTGCACAAGCGTAGCACATTTGATGTACTTATAATAGAACTAGTCAGTACGAGGGAAGTAGGCGGTAATATGGATAAACCTGGTTTGACGAAGCGGCCCTGTTCAACTTGAGTTCTTGTCTGGATTGACGCGCAAGCTGCAACTTGTTCTGCTCTGCTCCGATGTCCTCCATTACAGATATTGTGGATGCCTTTAGTCTCACAGCGCCCTCAATGAGCTCACGGTCG
Source organism: Suillus ampliporus (assembly GCA_016584345.1). Classification (NCBI taxonomy): domain Eukaryota; kingdom Fungi; phylum Basidiomycota; class Agaricomycetes; order Boletales; family Suillaceae; genus Suillus; species Suillus ampliporus. Next base: position 18,357 of record JABCPV010000432.1, on the reverse strand, counting down.
ACATCATCCATCTGAACAATAGGGTGAAGAGTCTACCAAATGTCAGCTAAGGTCTATGACACGATGGGGTCATCTGAACTGAAGCCGCACTCTCCGACCCACATCATCAAGGGCACCGTGACTTAGTCGTGTCCGTAACCGGAGACGGCGACTTGGAGATCAGTGGTAGTAGTAACATACATGGAATGAATGTGACTATTGGTGCTGATGCTGACGTCTGTTGATTCCTTGCATGATGTTTGATGATGTCATATACATAAGGCATGAGAGCACGGCCGTACGGGGGAGATGAGTAATGAGGCTTTGGTGAACAGGATGTGGGCACATGATAACAACTTCTTGGGCATCTGGAAAGTAGTTGAATCCGACGTATAAAAGATTATCAGTGCGAATAGTCAGTCGGTGGCTTACTTCTCTCTAGCCTCTGAATTCGAAATCTTTTCGCTCTTCGGACGCAAACGATAAACTATCGCATACTCTGCAGAGATATTTGCGATGACCTCAGAGTGTCAAGGTTGCTTGTCGAAGAATCGAAAGACTAGCCTACAATTGTGTTGAATGGTGGATTCTGAGGTACTTCAAGAATGGTTATACAGTGATCTAATGACCGTCGTGACTGTCAGGAAGAAGCTTATGTGTAAGATAGGTGGTCTGATAGTATCCGTACCTAATTTCAAGTCATTATACTCCAAATCATCGTCAAGGTCAAATTTTGCTGCCCACAAAGGGCCATCAGTGTAGGGCATTATGCGCAGGGGTAAAACGAGAGTATACGACGGGCTGTGAATAGGATGTTAGACGGATAAAACAATGATAAAACAATAACAGGTCACGATTTACCATCCATTTGGACCGATGTTGAAGAAAAGACGCAAATTAGTGCTCTTTCTAAAGAAAAAGTATTACATTCATGCACGCCAGTGTAACATCCACTTACCCAAGGTCCGTAAAAATTTACAAAATTCTGCAGTGTAATCAGCATCGTGCCGGATAGAACCACATACATCGCCTCTGTCCTTCGCAATGCGCTTGTAGGCTTCATGATCTTCAATGCCTCGACAGTAGTCTCCACGAGAAACACTCCACAGATGCAGCAGAGCATGACGAACACCACAATGCAAAGAACAATGGAAAGCGTGTAGGTGAGGATATAAGCCAACTGTGGCATCGTATAAGGCCAATTATTCAGTTATATGTGATGAGAGTTGACTGCATGATATTGTTGGGACGACGCACACTATAGGTCGCCTCTAGCGCTACGGAATAGCCAAGAATGGTCAAGCAGAAGGTAGCTAATAGTAGGTAAGCCCTAATGAAAACACATGAGCTGGAAGTTGAGCAAAATATGCGGAACATACATAAAAAGCCTCTCATTGTGTAGGCCGACTCATTGGTTTATCCCTGCAGGGAGCTAAGAATGAGGAGTGGGCCAAAGTAGAAGGCACACTCACACTGTATATTAATCAACCAGCGGGCGAGTAATATCCCGCGGACAGAATGTTCAAGCATTTACAGGACAATGATGATCATATTTCATCACACACCGGCTGCATATCCGACAATGATGGGCCCTCTTGTGAAGTATAGGTCAGCTTCCTGGACCACGTTGAGTAGGCGCACTCACTTCTGGGCACATCAATCTACACCTCCTACAATTAGTGGTGCTCGCTTTCAATAGCGTGATACCACGGTCGGATCACCAACTTGCGTCTTTGGGACGGTCTCGTGCGGACCAGGGACATGTTGGAACGGCAATGGCCTCGACAGGCCACTTCTACGGAAATCCTCATCTCTATTGGTCGTGCCTTCATCGCGAGTACGCTTTGCAGGCACCTCTGACTGAATCTGGGGGGACACAGGGGACTTATGTTGAGGGGCGGGACCAGATTCTTCATCATCTTCGTCATGTGGGAAAAACAATTTGACTGTTGAACTGGGCTCCGGGCCAATGGGCCCAAATCATGCCTTCGAGGTCTTTCGAATTCTAGGAGAGTCGAAATCAGCCCGGCCAGATGCAAATGACGGAGGTTGGCTGGTGGGTGAATTGCCAAAGGGATGTTTCATAGACGATCGTGGGACTTTAGCTGGAGGAGGCATTTGCTCGGCGGCATAATGTTTATTTTCCGGCGAGAAGTGTCGACATCGCTGCGAAATCATCAGCGTCTATCTGGGGTCGCATTGAGTATACTCACATTAGCCTGTTTTCCATTTGTTTCGCCTTTCCATCGGGCCGCAATTCAGAGTTCCTTGAAGGCGGGGGGACACCGCCACGTTGTTGTTGGAGAGTGGTTTGTGATATGATGGACAGCGATATGTCATTGATAGAGGTGGCGGGCGGTAGATGGTGCTTCGGTCTGGGCCGGTCATCCTGACTGCGGCTTGAATTTCTGCTTCTACTGCAGCTTATGGACGAGAGGAAAGGCTGTGTCGACGCCCTCGACGTATGGTCCAACTATGATCAGACGACCCAGGAGACCACAACTTCCAGCTTTCGAATGACTGTCGGATTCGGGCAGACTTTGTGGAAGAACTCTTTCGAGTTTCATTGTGACAATCTAGTAAGGGCCCAGAATCAAAAGTAGGTATTAAATGTGCGGAAAATCTAGAAGTGGCTATGTATATTATGCTATCAACTTGAAGAAGGGTTGAGAGCGCGTGCAAGAGAGGCACCGGGTCGGGTGCTATCGTGGTCCTTCCAGAAATGTGACAGAGACGCACTCGCTAGCTATTACTGTTCCATAGAGTCGGGGACTATAGTAGTAAATGCAGAATCAGCGAGTGAATACACAAGGAAGAAAATGACGCACCTTGCTCAAGAGCTTGAAGATTTTCCTTATCCTTGCCGTCAGATTGTGCCTTCCTTTTCTCTGACTTGGCCTTTCTTAGGTGAGTCGCCTTCGCACGTGCATACTTCATGTGAGCATTACAGACACCAGTGTGAAACGTAAATGCTGCGCCTTCCGACATTCCAACCTTTTCCATATAAAACTTGCCACTAAAATGTGTTGCGGTGGGCAGGTAAAATATGCTGTGCTCCTTCAGCATTTCCGAATATTGCGGGAAGTTCATCGCAAGATAACGAGAATGGATGCTCGTAAGGACATCATTGATGCCCTGCGGCGGTTCCTCATCATCAGTTTCTTCGTCACTCTCCATATACAGCGCAAACGTCCTCTTGAGTGGTTGAGAAGTCATAAGAGGGCCGTCGCCTTTTTGTTCAGAAAGTGCACCATTAAAGGGCGATATAAGCTCGGTGGGCAAGTTGGTTGGCTTCTCTTTCAACACAGGCATCTGCCGTGGCAAGGTACTGTCATATCGTGCAGGGAACTTACAATTAGCAAAGCACGTACGGTGTTTACAATTTCAATTGCAATTATCTTCTGTTTCCATCCAAACAATTGCTCCGCCCTTGCGGCTTTGAAGGCTCTGTTAAGATCCTGAGCCGTCAAAAGTCGATGAGGTGGGTCCATCCTGCGGGCTGTAGACAGGCGCCACCCCAAGTACTCGTAGGTCTTTGGAAGACCCATCACCACCCTCATCGAGTCGAACATATCCGTGGGACTCAGGTCCGATTCGGCGTAAAAATGATCCACGTATGTTGTAGATTTGTTCCTATCCACAGTGTTCAAAGGAATCCTGAATTCAACTAATACGTCGGACGTGAGCATCTCAAATAATTCACCTGAGAACAATCGTAAGATTTACCTTTCTCGAGAGTGTGGCAATGGTCAGCGCGTGCAGGAACTTTTTCCTGATCTGTGAGCTGTCCTTCCGATGATGGCTCTGACTCGGCTTGTGAATACCATGACTGAACAGCACGAATACGATTGATCTCTTCCTCGTCAACATTGGGAAGTTCTTGACGTGCACCAAGGAGATATGAAGTAGTTTGAAGACGAGAGCGCTGGCAAGTAGACGGAATAGAATTCGAGTCGGCAGCGGTGTTCTGCAAAAGAATATTCTGACTGCCACCGCGATGAGTACGACCGGCGGGAGACATAGTGCACTTGAATGTTCTGCAAACGTAGACTTACATTGCCCACCCGATCTTTATATTCCGCTAGTCGGGCTGGTCATGATTGCAGATATTGAATTTGCAAACTTACTGAATGAGAGTCTCGCATGATTGCCTAAAATGATTTAGTCCAGCCATGGCATTGTCGATAGCTTGATTTCCATGTTTAGAAATACTCCATAGTGGCAATTTGGGAAGTGCGAGCCGGACTTTTTTGCGCCCTCGGAGGGATGGTTTCAGGATAGGCTTCTCGGGCCTCATGTCCCTGATTGGAAGGCTTCTGCCTAACACCGTTACGGTGACCTAAAAAAATCAACAAACAAGAAAACCGGGCCGGACATACCACTGAGGCACAACTTGAACAGAACGACACGAACAATTAGAAACGGTGACTCGTTGAAAGGTGGCCTAGGACTCAGAATGAATTTCCTACGTATGACGAGACACAAGTACAATGTATTGGAAGGGCTGGATCTCACGGTATGTAAAAGTTGGAGGCTCACAAGTGATGGATCCGAGTCATGATCATTCAAGAGTCCAAGGACGCAAGCGAAGCTAGCCAGTCAATGCGGAATTACAATTTATCTGTATGACAAGAGCAGCGATGACTTTGGGATCCAGACCTTCGAAGATAGCATGATAGTGGGCGTAACATTGTGTATTTTCATCCGGCAAAAACTGGCTTTTAACATAGAAGCCTGTCCCATGTTCTTGCAGCGCCCACCGGCAGACCGTAGCGGTCATTATGAGTAATGGCCCAAAATTGCCTTGTGAAATATACTTGTGGTATTGGTGTGGGCCGTCGCATAATAAGTATCGGGTCATCCGGATGATGGTTTCGCTCGCGAACGCGATAGTGCCAAGGTTAACTCTGTCAACCTCATGGGACATACTATCAGCGAGATATCTGGGCCGAACTGCTGGACTCACAGATAGTTGACCATAGAGAAATACGTCATCTGTCATTTGACCTCAAATTCGTTTGGCGCGCTGGTTGATGGCCAACTTGTCGACTACTATGGCCACGTCATCAAAGTCGATTCCACAGTAGTGATAGGTAAAGAATCTTGCTGCCTCTGTCATCTCCTGGGATACTTCATCGAATACAGTCCCCATCTTTTCGTCGACGTACTTCTTGTCATTCAGCATCTCTTGAGCCCAGGTTTGGTCAGTTCCTATTCCCAATCAGTCCATACCTGACCGGAACTTCGGAAAATACTCACCACTGAATTGATTGTTGGCAACATCTTTCCACGTAGCATCTACTATATTAGAAAGTGAACCGATGGCGGGTATAAAATTGACGTCTCTGAACATGGCCGTTCTCATTCCATCTCGAAGAACCTTCCAACAAACTTTCTGATGCCCAGATCCGGGGACGATTCTTCACATCTGAAGACATACCGGGATGAGCCTTGGGCAGTGCGGAGGATGTGCCAGCTTCAACCTTTTCAGGAAAATTGAGCTCGCTCCATGCCGACACGTTTAGCGTTCTTGAGGACTGGGCGAAACCCCGTTAGCTTTGCCATGGCGGCGGGCAATCTTCATATGTTGAGTGACGTTGTCGAAACAAGAAGATTGGACGGTAACACTGAACTGGCCCAATGATGCGGAATTGTTGAATTCTAAATCTAACATTGGTGGCCCGATCATGGGCTGGTGGCTCGAACTGGGCTCAGGGTAGGCCTGGCTTTGAAGTTGGTGCATGGAAGAGCTCTCCGCATGCACGGCTGGCGTGTAAGAAAGATGTCGAGGTTGGGGCGACAGCCAGGCAGTATAAAATGCTGAAGGAATGGCATAGCGCGGTTTGGGATGCGCTAGTGTGTCTGGCCCATGATGGCTGCCATCCTGCTAATACAGAGCATGATAAGTTAAACCGTGACTGCATGATGATTGACTCACCAATGAACCTGCGGCGACATCATGACTCAGATGATCGAGACCAGGCTGACTCGGCTGTAACATAAACGACTCGGACTGATCAAAAGTCTCATCACGTTCAGCAAGATCGAATCCGAATAGTGGGTTCATGGCATTATCGATGTACAGAGGGTTGCTGTGACCCCTGGTCTGCGATCCAAGTTGCTGCTCGCCATCAGGCCACCCTAACATTATGATGAGGGGAGCGAGCAAAGAGCGTAAAGTTTACTCATCTTCAAAAGATGATTCTCACCTTGAGGACGAACACGTGAAGATTAACAATTGAATAAGATTAATGTTGCGAGTCGAGTAAAGCAAAAGTAGTTTCTACATATACAGTAAATGGACTTGGTTAATATTATTATGTAAACCAGCACTACGGTAACTTTCTGTTAGGTAATACGTTTATATCAGTATGCCGCACTAGTAGCCAATATGAAAATTGTTTGCGGTTTTTACACAATTCCTCCCCCAATATTCTCTTTTGCCTAGTACAGATGGTTTTCTCTGACACGACTCGGATGATGGTGCTGTTGAAGGCCTGTCACTTCAAATCGTTCACGCGATATATTCACTAGAACACATTTTAAAAGAAGTTTAAAATTGATCAGCGAACTTTTGTATCATTTTCTTTGACGGTGAGCCCACCTCTCCACCTCACCGTTTGATAGCGTCTATCTTATTGATACTGTTTTAGTCAACCGACACCTAACACTACGAGCGGGCGAGTCGGAGTTCACTGTCGCATCTCAAGCCCTGACAAGGAGGCTTTTATATAAGCACCTCCAGTCGCTGAACTTGGTGAAAACCCACACCTTCGCAAGTCTCTCTGACAAAAAACAGGGTCGACTATCATGTTCAAGTGAAGGTAGGAGTCTCACAAGACGTGATAATTTCTTCTCATTCCCATATAGGCAATGTTTGTCATGGTCAACGGCGGCGGTACGCTGAGGGAAGGAGTTGGTGGACAATTCGCCGCCCATCAAATACTCGCTCAACGATTATTTATCTTCGATTTACTGGCTGGTGGCTTGGCAATGGCGCCACTCTAGAGTGCTTATTTCAAGGACTCCAAGGTCACACTGCGTCTCCCTTCCTCTTCTACTTTCTAACCTGAACATCGATCATGCTATAGATACTATCTTTTGTTTTTGAATCAAAACTTCGCTTAAGCCATCAAGGGCATTTCCCCGGTGCTGTTTTATCCGCGGGTGTCGCTGCCAGGGATGTTGCTAGTCAAGAACAAGGGCCGTTCGACCTCCGCGCGACCTTGAATGGCATTGGAATGTCGTATCTTTTAGCATTCAAGAGCGACACTCAGCCGTTGCTACTTGCTGTTTTCATAATCCATGTCCTTCTCAAGAACACAGCATTTCGTGACCACATTCGCCCCAAAAATCCTTACCAGGTCACGTGGCTATGCATCTAAGGGCGACAGGCATCATAATATTGGGTCAATACCCTTTTTTCTCAGTCTTTCAAGAACAGTGCATGTCATCAGCCATCAATATATCCGTACCTAGCTGATGCGTTTCTGTAAAGTATCAAGCCGAACGTTAACCTGGATACTCCTGAAGTCTCACGTCGCTAAATTTTCGTACCCCAAGCCAATGTTCAATCTGTCTACTAAACTTATCAGAGAACTGGTGAGCTGCAGAGATTGTCTTATAAGGTCATTATATCATAATATATAGTTTCGCGTTTCGCCATAATGTAACATAAAGCAATATATGACTGTTACAACAACGTGCGCGCCCCATCCTTTTTTTCCATCACATCGTCACATCTTCATCTCGTCATGACATCACCGGACCTCATCCGTTCACAGAAGCTTGATGCTTCTCTTCCTTTAGATCCGCGGACCTTCCCTTGCTTCTCTTTGATCCCCATATGCTTCCTTCTTCCTTGATATTCTATCTCGTTCTATGACATTCCACTTCTCTGCTTCTAGCTTGACTCGTGTACTATATTTCCGTCTCTTATCTCTGACTCATATGATTACCCGTAACCCTGATAGACCGGCCCTAAACCGCCCTACTTAGTATATATAGACCTTTGATTACGCTTGTATTTCCCTAACTTGAATCTACTCGGTTTTAGACCTTGAACTCCAGTTCCTCTGAGACGAACCCCTTCGTGTTAGGGACCCTCACTGCCGATTCTCTTTGCACTTCGCATTGAGCCTTTGAACCCTTCGTCTACGGACTTAGGTCTTTACCTCTCGAACTTCGACCACCGTCGTCGTTCACTCTCTTACAGAACCTGGGATTATATCTCGGTCTCGATACGCTTGCTACCTCGACCGTCCTTGTAGGATTTAGCAAGAAGAACTATCCGAGTGCGTAACAATGACCATGTAAAAGCACCGCAATCAACATAATTGCAAGCAAGTTCTCACCGGTCGACTGATACTCAACAGGCGGCCCGTCATGTTGCAAGCAACAGCCACACCAAAATGACATTCCTCCCCATGCTGCACTTCAAATCAGCATCCTCTTCTCCTTCAGATTCTCGGCACATCTGCTGTCCACTAACAGCAAAGAAATCCAACACTGGCACAGCGCTTCGGTGTGCTTACAGTGTGTTGCATATGCCAACACTGCAGTACGAGTTTTTGGAAGTATCACATCATTTTGCCTAATATGTTCCGGTCTTGCTGTGGTACTGCAGTTTCACTGTATGCAACACACTGTACGATGATCTCAGTCCTCAGCCCCTTCACCGTGTGCCATCCCAATGCCAATGGGAACTACGTTATTGGTAATACCTGCCCAGATATCAATTGGATCAACTACTACTAGCGTCATCGAGTGCCTACTCATGAGCTATGTGCTGCTCATAGATCATTGATATTGTCAACCTCCTTTCGTGACCCTCTCATTCTCGGTCCGTATTGATTTTCATGAGCCTGTGCTCATTCATTTTTTCTTACATACCGTATCCAAACGAAAAAGGTCACAATGATTTTCTTGACATTACGTTCACATGCAGTAAGGGATAACCGTACTACTAGTAATGTAACAACTACAAAGAATGATTTTTGGTTTGTTCTTTTGATTTCCTTGTAAAATGATGCAAGCCCATTCTTACTTTATTTCTCTCATATCGCAATTAGCCGGATTCGCATCTCTACAGCCGGTCACAGTGCACTGGTCAATGATCATTGGTTTTCTCGCCGCAGTTCGCCCTGAATCCATGTTGCTGTGTTAGCAATGTTGCAAGGTGGTGATAAGCCTGCCGCGGCCCTGATCATTCTCCACAGTCATGGGACATATAGCCTTGCAAAGATAAGTGTAACATGTCCAGTTATAGTTCTAATCACACAGTTACGCCTGGGGCTGCCACCTGGGTGGCACCATTCATATTACTAATTAGTAATAGTACTGCGTACCTGTACGTGTTACTAATTTGTAAGGAATATCTATCTACCATGCTACCAGCAATAATACCAGCACTCAGGAGTCACTTGGGTGATTTCTACTGCCCTAGTCGCCTGCTATAACGGGAAGACTCTATCGGGTAAGTCCGAGCTTCTCGTACACTGCCCGGCAAATGCCTTACTGCCTAAAATAGCCTTTGATGCTGTCAATTCCTACTGCTACGCTTATCGTAAGCTTCTGCTCATCGTCCACCACGATGAGCTCATTCCTTCCCTTCTCCTATCCTTATTTTTCATCCGTTTTTTGGCGGAACTCACACAGTGCATAGCCACTGGCCTTCTGAATGTTTTCACTATGCCTCTCACACTGTTGGACCCATGGTCATCGTGCTGCTCAGCCCCAACAGTGAGCTCACTCTCCAGCCTCTCCAGCCTTTGTTTGCTGTTCGATCTTTGCCAGACCTTTTGTATCATGTTGGGAATAGCCTGTTGAGTACATCCGCTGTCTCCACCACAATTTTGGACCCATCATTGACGTGCTGCTCAGCCCCAACAGTGAGCTCACTTGCCAGCCTCTCCAGCCCTCGTTTGCTGTCCAATCTTTGGCGGGCCTTTTGTATCATGTGGGCAATAGCCTGTTGAGCACATCCGCTGTCTCTGCCACGTTGTTTCATTGCTATAGCAAGGTATGTACAATGTTCTATAGTATTATACTGATAGGGTGGTGCCAGAGGTCCTCCAGGTTTTTTGTTTGCTTATCAGCGCCTTCACTGGTATACTTGCTCCCACGCTCAAGCTTCAACATGGGTCGCAAGCGTTCTAACCTCTCTACCGTCAGCAAAGTCAAGGAGGCCGTTGTGCAATCCAGTGGTAATCTCAGGACTCTGCGCTCCAACCTTACGAAGTTGCGAGCTGATCGCATTGCATTTGAGAGGGAGCAGGTCCGGAGTCAGCTAGGTAGGTTTCTTCTACTCTTTTACCATTTTATTTCCCTGACCGATAAACAGCTGACAATCCTACTGCAAGACAGCTCCTTGTTGAGGCAGTGCTCGAGGCGGGCACCGTGAACAATGCAAGTGCTGACACCCAGTACCTGGACTACGCTGACATGGACTTTAATATGGATCAAGAAGAAGACTACGTAGACGAGGAGGATGGGCCACAGGAGGAAGAAGACGAGAGAGCATCAGAAGGCAATGGTGGATATGAGGGCTCAGCAGTTGATGCTGCACGAGCTCGTGTCGTATATTGGTAAGTTTCCTTTTTTTTTGGGGGGTTTTATATGTAACAGTTTGTGCAGTTTTCAAAGTAGACATCGCCGCCGCTGGCCACCACGCAGTCGACTTCAGCGTAACCGGCAATGTCACAGCGCATGGACATTGCAAATGCCAGCGCTCGTCGCAGGCTACTTGCGCTGGAAGCATTGCAAAGCCATACCCATACCCAATGTTGAAGCTGGAATGTTCATGTTTCACATCAGCACAGTTGATATTCTAGGTATGATTTTACATGTATGATTATAGTGCTAGACTTATAAATTGCAGTGTCCACACCTTTGATGTCAGTCCCGCAAGCTGCTGACGAGCTGGCCAATGTGTCACTCATCAACGTCAGACTCCTCGGCTGTTCTCCCATTCAGCCTAAGATCGCTGTGTCCCTTCAATGCCTCGAGTTATATCATCAGATCCGCCGGCGCAAACCATCCTTCAGTGTACAGGCCATGGTCAAAGTACTATGTGCCCTTCACAACGTACATTTTTTTCAATGTATACCTAAGTGTATTTCTAATATTACATTCTAGCGCTCATATTTTCAAGCGCTGCGGGATCAATTTGCAATTGCTTTTGATGCATATCTCGATATATTACGGTGCATTCAAGAATTAGCCAACATTGCATTAAAACGTGATGGTCCTCATTGGCGCATGCTTCACTCGTGCCCTGCGTGTGATTACAAGGTACATTTATTATTATATGATGTACAGAAACTGAACCGTGCTACAGCAAGAGAACGAGCCAGCATTGATCCCTGCAAGGATGGACAGCATGGATGGCAATAGCTCATTGAAATGGGTCGATGGCTCCGGACACGCTGATGAACGTGTCTTCAAAACATCCTATTTGATTTCTCCTGACGAAGTTGACACATTCAAGGATGATGTGCGACTGCGGCCAGGAACACATGGCACAGCCATTACTGACACAGCAGGAGGCACCACTCCAGCTGGTGTTTCAGAGTCTGCTTGCACCGACAATTGGAAGACCGCAAACACGATTTCTGACAACACTGTCAAAGTTTTTGAGCAAACAGGTATTTTCATAAGTGCTTGTTGACATGGCATGATCCAGACCTTGGCTGAGATGCGGCGAAGCGGGGAACTGTGAGTCTTTGAAGTTCTAGCCCTCTTTCGTAATCTGATTTAACTTTATAGTGCCAAATATGCTCTCGCAACAACAAATAAAGTTCTCGATGTTTACAGTCCAAATGGAGTAATGGGATATGACATTGGATGTTCCTATCAGAAGACTGTTGATGCCAGCTCTATCTCCACCAAGGCACACTCCAACTATCATCGCTTCATTGTCAATTCATTTCATGGACACGCCCACAACCGCCGGTGTCAACTTCAATTCCATCCTCTATATCAACATGGACTCGGTCTTGAAGACCTTGAAATGTGCGAGCGCATATTCTCCGGATCAAATGCTGTAGCTCCTGTTATCCGCCACGCATCTTACTTTCACTGGCTTCAATTCATCGACCTTCATTTTCAGCAATGGGATTCCGATAGGTACCTGGAGCTAAGTATGGTTTTTATTAAGTTGTTGGCGCTCTTGAATTAGTGTTTGACCCAATTCTAGGTAAATTCTTGTATAACAACTACCAGCAAGCCCTCGCAATCATTGATGACCTAAGCCCTGCGGTCGAGGAATTAAAGTTAGCGCTGAAGATTTCGGATGGAGACTTTGAGCGCTGGAATATGGAAGAGCTAGAATTTCTGGAGAGCCTGACGGAGGAAATGGAGGAGGACATTGATGCTATGACTTATGTGGACGCATTACAATCACTCACCAAAGCCGAGTAAGTCACATCGGTAAAATTTCAAATTGTACTGACGCCTGTGTTATTTCAGAGCTGCATATGGTAGTGTTACGACGGTACAATTTCTGACTTATACTCCCGCAGATTTCACCCCTTCCCATGGTCTCCAAAGAAACCAACAAGTCTTTGCAAGAGCTCGAGAAGCTGAATGCCATGCAGCTCATCGCAAGTTGGTTCTTGAAATGAACTGTTGTCGATGATATCGAGCGCCGCATGGGAATTACGGCAAGATGGCAACCACAGGACGCTAAATATCAGGAGGGTTTAGCATATCTTACCAACCGGCGATTTATTCAGTTCCGTTGAGCAGTTGCAGGGCCTCGTCATCCAGAGGCTCTTTGAGTTGGCCAAAGCGAACATCGCCGGCACAGGTGTGTAATTTCCATTTACTTGACACTATTCTAACAAAGACATGAAGGTTACAAACTCCGTCAACACATCTCAAATGCTATCAGTCGCCGGTCAGCAGCCATCCGAACAGCCCTTGAAAAATACAATCAGCTTGCCGTTGTTCAAACGCCGCCGCGAGAAGTCTTAGAATTCAGTGAAATTGCATCATATGCTTGGCTAGGCGAGTTTGACCTTCTCAAGCACTCGCGTCATCGTATACTTGAGAAGCCGTGGGCGTCCAAAGGAAATCGCGAGGTTGCGAACAATTTCTTCAAGATTCAACGTGCTCATGAAGAAGTTCGACGTCTCAATGTCGAAGTCGCGTGACTATCTGCTTGGGTAGATCACGAAGATGCCCACTTGAAAGCAACAATCGAATCATTGGTCGAATCAGATCCAACACTCTCACACTGAGATCTCTTGCATGTATGAGGAGCGCAGACGAGTGAATGACGTGCATCGCAGAAGAATTCATGCTATTTCTGAGCTCTCCTGGTTACTCTGGATCAAGGGGCAGTGGAGACGAGAGGTATCGACAATGATAGAGGTGGGGACAGCAAATGAGATGATGGAAGATTTAAGGAGTACTAGGAGTATTGAGGTTGACGAGGATGATGCACTTTGTGACGAAGCTGACCGTTTGCAAGCCTGTATGATTTAGTATACTGTGGACAATTCTATTGTACTCAAGCAGCGATAAAAGTGAATGTGTTAGTCCAATCCGAGAGCTCATTGTACTCAAGCTGCGATGAACGTAAATGTGTTACTAGTGTCAGCGAGATAGTACTCAAGCCGCGATAAACGTGAATGTGTTACTAGCGTCAGCGAGACAGGTAGGACTATTGTTAGTGGTTCAGGTTTATATGTATGGCGTGTAGCCAACAATGATAGCACAGGTGTGTAGTGGCCAACATAATACAGAAGTTCAACTTTATCACTGATCAGTACTCAGTACTCAGTGCAAACTCAGTGACGCACCAAACTCATACTAACACTTTCTCTGTCCTCGCGTGACTTTAAATTAACTTAGACTCATACAACTTACTCTTCAAATCATGATGGACGCCTTCGACATTCAAGTTCTCAATTGTTCAAGGAACCTCACTCTGATGAGTGCCTCTGCGCTATCAAGTCTTCATTGGCTGGATCTTGCACGCGATGGAACCGATGCTGTAAGTTTTGCGGATATGATTGTTTGATTTTCAAACTCGTTTCTTCAATTTTAACCTTGGCACTATCTAGTTGACGTTCACCCTCAACATCGAAGCACACATCTGGCTGGCTCGCTGGCAGCGCAACACAGGAACATTTCGCCGACCCCCCATCATCGCTCTGAACTTAACAAGGTCGAAGAATCTAAGTGAGGGTGATTCCCGCAAGCTCACAGATGATCAGATCGACAATGCTTTCGATCTCATCAAGGATATCTTCTCAGAGCAGATTGTAGTCCCTGCATGCAAGAAATCATTCAACATGGACTGGAAGAACGCACCTAGTAAAGTCTCGTCCTCTAATGCAGGAGGTGGCTGGATTGTTGGTAAGTTTTATTTTTCATATGGCTTTACAGCTCTAACATTGACATGGTGTTTTAGAGGAAAACAACATGTTTCAGCAGGGCAGCCGGGCGTCAGTAGCATTTGAACTACCCGCACGTCCATTGCGCTCGAGCACAAGCCAGCAGGCCCCTTGCTCAGTACCTACCATCAACCGGACACAGTCTGCACCTACTACAACTCCCAACCAAACTCATCGTGCACCGCGACCCCATCACCAACCTTCTCAGCTCTCTCAATGGCCCAACCCTCTCAATCCACCCGAAGCACTTGGTTCATCTCGACGGACTGGTAACCAACAACATTCCACACCATGCCGCCAAACTATGCAGGCAGGCCGTCAGTCCCGGCATGTTCATTTTGACATAGCATCTGACTCAGAGGTGTCTACATCAACACCTAACATTCCGATGGCGCCCCCTCCTTTGCATATTCGGCCAACACCACTACCATCAGTAACAACGAGGTCTCCAATAGTTCTGGTAGAGTCTGACACTGACACTGATTCATCGTTATCACCCGAGGTGAGGAATCTTTTTTGGACCTTATAATAATGATGATTGGACACACAAACTTACATAGCATGTTTGCAGGAAGCCGAAGACAGACTGTCGCTAGCACCTCATGGGTCTAATGCTCAGCCTCCAGTGACCCTGAGTTGTCGGGCTTGTAACTGACCTCATACCCATGTCGTAATAATTCCACACCCTCCGAGTCTAACCAATAGTCCACCTCCTGCATATGAGTCTAGCATCAGAAACTCCGAGGGCAGTGGGACTCAGTAGATTGACCTAGATTATGACCCTAGCACATTCTTTCAGGAACTCCGAGGGCAGCGGGACTCAGTAGAATGAGCTGAAATCATTGCATTTCAACAAATTAACATGTACATTTTTTTTTGAGTTAACGTTCTAGCCTGAGTGTGATCGCCGTGTGGTAAGTAGTCCTCGTCGGAAAACCACCACTTCAGCTAAAATATTTAATTGCCTAAATATTCGTCCCCAGTCCCCCCCCATTAGCTTTTTTTTCTATCACCATGCTTTCCGCTCAGAAACGTGCGCGTGCGAAGCTCACCACCAAGCAGAAAGCAGAACGTTGTCAAAAATATACGAAGCTTACGGATGCCATAAACACAGCACGGGATTCATACCAGGAGGAAGCACGTTCTATAGCTCAAGACCACGGGAGGTAAGTCTATATATTTTACAAGATGAAGGTGATCTGACGTACCCACCTCCATTGACAGGTCTTTGAAATGGACCCGTGCTGAATTGAATGGCAGCCGATTGACTCGACAACGTCGAAAGGCAAGCGCCTGGAATGCTTTTGTGAGGGGGAAGCTCAATGAAGCCAATGAGAGTACATACTGTACCGCAGTTCACACAAGTATTCATTAGATACTTAAATTTTGTAGCTCGTGGACCTGGGCAACGTTACAGGCTCCCGGCGTTCATTTCTGCACATCACACTGAACTTCAACGGACTTACACACGTCTGTCAGAAACTGAGAAAAAAAAATTACGGCTTGGTATTGATGACCTGCGCACAATGCGGGTAAACATTGTGCGATCGAATCCAAAAGCTCTTCTGAAAGACGTCAACTCGACCTTTAATGCCATGGAAAAAGAGGTCTGTCTACCACTTACCACGGAATCCCTTAGCTCATTGTCACGTAGTGGACTGCCATCAATGCGCGTACCTCAATGGAAGGCTTTTATATTGCTGTTCGCGGAGATTTAGAGCATTACCACGAAGCTAAACTATTCCTCACTGCCAAGGCTAAGTCCTTCATTAAGGATGTGCTGCATTTTGAACCGAAACTCCTGGCACTCAAGTTTGAGTCGTGGGTTGTCGGGAATTTCGGTGTGGGAACAATTTCGGATGTTTCGGAGGTGACATGCTGATGAGGTGTGCATTACAGGTGCAGAGTCATCGATGTCCACAACACAGCGGCTTCCATTGTCGAAACTCGTCAGTTTGTGCAGACAAAACATTCAAGATGGCTTAGGTGTGATCTTACTGAGGCGTTGTACTGTGATATGGGCTGACATGTTGCGCAGACAATATTTTGCAGAAGAACGAGTTGGCTTCAAAGAAGATCCCAATGAATTACGAGAACTATGAGAAGAGGATTGTCGAAGTCTACCGCTGTTGCAATCGACGGGTGGACTTACGAGAAGAGTGTCTGCAACCCTGGGAAAATTGGTCGCCTGAGAACACCTAATCAATTTGCTAGATGCACTGGTCACAGGCACATGCTCCTGGGTTGCATTGAGTGATGATGAGGTATCAGAACGCATCAGCAACAACCGCAAGCACCAAGCGAGTGGCGAACAAGTCTACAAACCCCGTAAAGCTGCACGACGACATAAAGCTGACAGCGCTAAGAGCGCTCAAATAATCAGTGACAGCGACCTCGAAGATGGCGAGGAAGACAACCACAATGAGCAGGATGGAAGCAACACGAACAGTCTTGAAGGTTCAGTTGATATGGAGTAGGGGGGTTCAAGTGGCATATTAGGTGGGGCTGAGTAAATAGCACTTGTGATATATTTCTTTACATATATACTACTCGAATGCAAAAGACACGTCAAAAACGGATGAGAAACGAGGGCAGCAGAGGGTAGAGAAGGAGCTCACTGTTGGGGCTGAGCAGCACGTCAATGATGGGTCCAACAACGTGGTGAAACGGATGAGAAACGAGGGCGGCAGAGGGTAGAGAAGGAGCTCACTGTTGAGGCTGAGCAGCACGTCAATGATGGGTCCAACAACGTGGTGGAGACAGCGGATGTGCTCAACAGGCTATTGCCCACATGATACAAAAGGCCCGCCAAAGATTGGACAGCAAACGAGGGCTGGAGAGGCTGGCAAGTGAGCTCACTGTTGGGGCTGAGCAGCACGTCAATGATGGGTCCAAAATTGTGGTGGAGACAGCAGATGTACTCAACAGGCTATTCCCAGCATGATACAAAAGGTCCAGCAAAGATCGAACAGCAAATGAAGGCTGGAGAGGCTGGAGAGTGAGCTCACTGTTGGGGCTGAGCAGCACGATGACCATGGGTCCAACAGCGTGAGAGGTGTAGTGAAAACGTTCAGAAGGCCAGTGGCTATGCACTGCACGAGTTCTGCCAAAAAACGGATGAAAAATAAGGGTAGGAGAAGGGAAGGAATGAGCTCATTGTGGTGGACGATGAGCAGAAGCTTACGATAAGCGTAGCGGTAGGAATTGACAGCATCAAAGGCTATTTTAGGCAGTAAGGCATTTGCCGGGCAGTGTATGAGAAGCTCGGACTTACCCGATAGAGTCTTCCCATTATAGCAGGCGACTAGGGCAGTAGAAATCACCCAAGTGACTCCTGAGTGCTGGTATTATTGCTGGTAGCATGGTAGATAGATATTCCTTACGAATTAGTAACACGTACAGGTACGCAGTACTATTACTAATTAGTAATATGAATGGTGCCACCCAGGTGGGGCTGCCCGAGTATGATCATGCCAAAGGCTTCATCTGACGCGTGGAGTTGGTCACGCAAGTCAATGTGAGTTAGTCCCTAACCTTTTCGTTGAATACCATAAGTAATACAGCTACTTGTTGAAGGTATGGTGCAGTGATACCAAACTGGGATCATGATGTAGCTGTGACTCAAGCTTCCTTTTGCCGTGAACTTCCAGGGCAATCGATGAATTACTGACTTTAGTAGTCCATGAGCTTGCCATGAGCCGTTTAGAAGTCCGCTTTGACTCTCACACTATATTGAAACGAGGACCCTACTAGCCTAGTAGGTATCCTCACCTTGGCCCAAGCCATCCCCGTCATATCATGTCCTCCTCACTTATTAATCCCACTACTCCCCCAGACCTGACTCTTGTCCTGACCAGTTCGTGCAAGACAGCGCTCATTGTGTCAAGCATAACCACGACTCCAGAGAATGGGATCCAATTCCAAGACTTGGCAAGCTTCCTTTTCAGTCCGTGAACTTCCAGGGCAATCGATGAAT